>KL269200.1:24557-99870 GCA_000699545.1 Podiceps cristatus | reverse complement strand
CCCCCCCCAAAAAAAAAAAAAGAAACCCACACCAGAAACAAACATATGGGAAAAATCTAAGTAGCTCATGCTTTATTTTTTGTTCTCAAACCAATGCTTGGGTTTCTTTTAGCTGAACTAGCCTTTTTAAAGCTTTTCTTTAACAAAGTGAGAAGCTTAGAATTGTAATGAAGTGCTTCTTTTAGAACTAATATTTATTTAAAACTAATTTTTCACATTTCAGGTTTTCTTATCCCTGTAAGGGTTTTTCCTTTGTGTTAGGTAAACCAGAATTATTTTCCCCTCCCCATGCACAGTAAAGTATTAATTGTTTTTTTGGACAAATCAAGTAATTTCTCATTACAAAACTCTACTCACCTGCCCATCAAACACCAAACATTTTGTCAGGTAAGTTTGTCATGTCAGTACTGCAAAACTGTTCAAAATTAATTAACTGTGATTGTGTGATCACTGTAGCATGGAGGTGACAAACATATTCATGACACTTCATAGCCTGTTCCAGAGTTACAACTTGGCTCTCCTTTGTTCCAGCTAAGTATCTTTTATACTAAAGTAGATGGCATTTGCGTTTAGCCTGATCGTCTTTCTTTTCTGAGCTGTTCTGCCTGGCAATGAGCATTTACACCATCATTTGCACTAAAGGCTTGCCTAAGCATTAGTTAATGACAGCTCTGGTCACGTGCAGACTGTGTCTTCAGCCTCTTAGTCTCCGGGAGGTATTTAATTCATAACGTATGGGACAGGAGACTGTAAAACAATTAATAGTATCAGAAAACAGGCAACTGCTTCCTTTTCAGTTCATGGAAGAGTAGTATTTACATAGACATTTTCCTACTTGGTTTTTTCCCGTCCTGCTTCTTCTAACGAAACATGTGGACAACCACAACAGAAATGCATGATCTTTCAATTAAATCTACCGAGTGACAACCCATCTTAAATGATGTAGGGGTTTTTTCCAGAAGTGAAGTTTAGTGAAAGCTAAGGCCATCTGTCTGAACAGAATATCTGAGACCACTCTACCTGCAGACAGATATCATCCTCTCCTTACTATAGACCTCAACACTCTATTTACTATCCTACTTGTGAAGCAAATTTGTCTCGCAACTACACTTGTTGCTGCATAATAAAAATTAACATAAGCAAATATAATTACTACACGGCTCCAACAAAAGAAGGGCATACACTTTCCCATTTTCTACTTCTTAATCACTAATATTTTATTAAAGACAGAACTCCTGTCAGCAGAAGCAAGTTTTTTATGTGACTAGTAAAAGAGAGGAATCTAAGATAAGCAGACCTGAATCAATAGAACTGAAAGGTTAGTGAAAGCACACGTTCCTGTTTTGGAAAGCTAAGTCAAAATTTACTTTAGCCAATCCATCTCACTTGGTGTCTCCTTTCCTTAGAGATTAATTTAATACTAAGAGGGAGTCAGTTCATTTTCCTCTGTTCTTTTATTCTGCTCAGCCATGTTTCTTGTAAGAAACTGAACAGCGTAACAGCCAAGGGCAGATGTAGGGGAGAATGATCCAATTGTGGTGCATTGATCAAGGGCTGCGGAAACAGTATTTTGGCAGGGAGAGCAGCACAGGCAGGATATACTTCTGCAGGGCTTGTCCCCTCCCTGGCTTACACAGAACTGGAACTCCAAAAGTCTCTGGTATTGCTAAGTTGTAATAACCTGGCTGAAGGGACCCTAGAGCGAATTTGCAGCTTCTCTCAAGAGAAATTCCTTCACTGCTCTAGTAAAACCTCCTGTGCTGTAAAGGATATCTGAGGAAGGAGCTTGCCCCTGTTGGCAGAGTGCTGTGTCATAGACTCCAGTAACTTAGGTCAGTTTACGATAGGAAGATCAGAATGACAGGACTTTAAAGATTGCTTATCTAAACAGCACATGCTTGTCTTTTCATTTCCTTTGTATCAGTTGCCTGAAAACATATCTAAATGCAAAATATCTTATACACCTGACCACTTTTTTTTTTTTTTACTTTTGGTGCTTTTTACTTTTTCCTATATTTCCAACTTATATTTTCAACTTGTGGATGGTATTAGGTTGTGCTTTTATTTATGAGACTAAAATGGCAGCTCTCTAGGACTAATTCTAGTACTCTGAAATGGATTCCTTCAGCTGGGTAGAGCTGCAGTGTCATTCTCCAGAGCTCTTTGGTCGAAGAGACCCTTTATGCGATATTGCTGTGGCATTCCCCCTATTTATAATGCTTCAGTTTAGTTTTTAGCTAATGGGTCTAATCGTCAGTGATTCAATCTAAACATCACTGGCAAGAATTACAACGCAATTATTAGATTTGAGATGCACTTCACAACAAAGATAATTACACTACTGTAACAGTTCAGGGTCCGTTATGTATTTTGCATTCCTTAGTATGGGGGGTATATCTTGGCTACTGTCAGCATCATCTATTTTATTGCTGTTCTGCCTCACATTTTTATATTTCATGTATTTATTTTATACTCAGAAGTTTAGTTATATGCCTGTAGTCTTGCAAATAGTTCCCAATTTTTTCTTTTATGTATTTTTTTTTTTTTTTTTGGTCCCTTGCCATAACAATATACTGATTCTCTTGGAGGGAGTTCAGCTTCACTCCTTAGTGTATCAGGCAAAATCACTGTGAGAGAATATACGTTTTGGTGAAATTTATCTGGTCTACATACTAAGTAGGATACCAAGAAGCTCAGCAGGGCAACTCACCGTATACTCAGCTCCCTTTAACTTCAAAACTAGTCACTTTCTTTTTCTTAAAGGTGGTGAACTTGCATGTACGTGTTGTTGAATGAGGGAACCTAGAACACAGATTAGTCTCCCGCATAGGTCATTCATCATAGATTTCTGTTCCAGGTTAATTATGAATTTCTTTCATTAGCCATTAGATAAACGTAGGGCTAGAGTGGGGAAGCAAACAAGATCCCTAGTTGTCCTTGATACTGGCCATTGCAGACCACAGCATATAGAAAAGGATTTTAACAGTTTTCTGTCTAGAGACTCTATGAACTGCTCTCAGCCTGCCCACTGATAGTTTGCTGATCTCTCTATTATTCCAGCAGCTGGGAGTTAGCATTTCAGTAGTTATGAGGGAAAGATTCTATGTGAAGACTCAGTTTTGGTTACATAAACATTCCAAACCAAAGGTAAAAGGACAGAACTACATGTATCATTGGAAAGAGATACAAATAATGAACTACTACATTATGGGTAGGCATATATGGATCCTCTTCCTTTTTAGACTTGTATTAATAATGGCAACAGGACTTGTATGAATAGATTATGTAAAATAAAGCTCAGATGCAATATGATGATGTGACATTAAGAATTAACTTTTCTTGCTGAAAAGACAGTATGCCCCAAGATGCTTGATGGAATTTGGATAATCTAAGTTTAATTATGAGTTCTGTCCCAACCTTAAACTGTTACTAACTCTACTGCATGTTCTGCCTTTCCTGCATTGCCCACCTGACTTTCCTCACAAAACTTTTTGTGGAAATAACTATACGGTTTGGTTTACTCGTAGCTAGAAGGAAAAAATAAAAAATGTTCACAGTGCTTTGCATTTTTAAGAGAATCTAAGAGTTAACATGAGGATTGCTGTCTATTTAAGGATGACTAAAACCTTTTGTTCTCTCAAAAAAAGACACTAGAATTTTAAATTATAAGTTTCAAAATATTACAAATCAAAACACTGAAAATGTTTTCCTTTCATGACTTTTCTGACGTTCTACTCATCTCATGTAAAAGAGCAAGGTACTTCAGATTCCCCAGAACATTTTTTCCCAGCTAAAAAGAACCCCATTATTCCCATTAAAAAAGAAAATAAATCAAAGAAATCACATTTTTTGTGTTCTTTTTTACTGTTGCCCAGTGCCATGACCTATCTTACATGATTTACCATGCTACTGGTAGATTACAAATAAATGAGGTTTTTATGTTGGAGGACTTTGGCAAGTGAGAGTGAGCTTGGTGGGTGGTATTGCTCATTTTCTTTGTTTTCAATTAAGCATTTCTAATAGTTTATTCAAATGCAGTGTTCAGAAAAGTAGTGGATTATCAATTTATGCTGGAAACTATACGTTGAAAAGAGTTGTTTAAGTATCTGCATGTACCTCTGGTAGGGCACTTCAAGGCTGACCTGTGAAAACTTTTTCTTCGTTTTTCTTGAATAGACTAAGAGCAACAAGTCTAGTGAGTGGTACATTGAATTCTGATTTGAAACTGAAGCCCCAGGAGAGGGAAGGTTATTTGACTGCTTCAAACCCACTGAAATGCCAGACTCCTCAACAAGATTGATTTGATGGAGGGGAGGAAAAAAAAAAAAGTAGAATCGAGAGCATGTTATTATAGCTTGAAGACTGAACTGAGACAGGCCTTGTCATCTGTAGCTGGCCAGGTTTCTTTCACGTTTGGATTTCATCACTTGAAAATGCTGAATTAGTCCATCTGTTCGCATTTAATTTTTCCTCTCTGTTGGGACTTCAGTTGGTCGTCTTGCGTGTCACTCAGGCACATTTCCAAAGCATCTACATGTAAAGTATTCATTGCTTTCCCCTGAAATGGCAAAAATGATGCCGATTATCCTTAGCTAACAACAGCCTCACAGGATGCTAAGTAGTACAGGGCACATCTGTCCCCAGAATGTGTGCATGCTTCCGCTGTGCCTTGCCTTTTGTGTGGGATGAACATTTTCCTAAGGAATTATCTGTGAACTCTGTGCTGGGTCATGTTGCTACCCCAAATTGTTTTAGCCACACTGAAAATGTTCACACTTAGAGTAATATTTCATTTGGATAAAGAGCAACAAGGATAACCAAGTGAAGTTTGCATTCAATTTAAATTAGAAGAAATTTTAAGTGGCTTACAGAGGATGAACCATTAAAAAAACAAACAAACAAAAAACCCCACAAGTTTTTTAATTTATACCCACTAGATTCTAAAGCTCACTGAGTGTGTATTTAAAATTTTGTTAATTTGCTGCCCCATGAGAAATTTCCCTTAACATGTAGTATGAGATGTCCAGCAGTTGTGACCATGATCTGAGGTTGTCTCACTGCTTCAGGTAACTGTGGCTGTTAATTTTCGAGCAAAGTATCATCTATATGAGGAGTCTGAAAAACAGTGTGATATTCATTCTACCTAGTTTTAGCAACCATAAAGTCATAAGCCAGTTTAAACTGATTTACACAGAGTGGCGAAGACTCCCAGAGAATAACGTGCTCCACCCTAATGTAGGATAAAATCCCTTCTGAAAGTACTCACCGCTTTCCTATCATTACAAAGGGTCCTTAAATAATAAGGTTGTGCTTGACCACTGGGCGTAATCAAATACACCAGGCTGAATTGATTTTTCCCCTGATACTAATAACACGCTTTAAAAACAAGGGCTAAAACTGAGTTGCTTTACCTCACTGCACTCCCAGGCATCATAGGAAACAGAGGGTTTGGCCAGGACTTTTTTTATTGCATGTTAAGTGCCCGCTGGTTCCCAGCACAGCAATCACAGTAGCTAGCTAGAAGCTGGATTTGGCCTACCTCAAGTTAAAGTCAACTACCCTCTTGCCAAGAAAAAGGTTGGAGTTTGTTATGTATGTAGGCATCAAAGTGAACATTTGAATTATCTGTAATCTCAAAAGCTTCTTTATATAGCATTCTTTATTTTTACAATGAATAATTCAAAACCTTGCAAAACAAAACAAGAAACCAATAGAAACACAGAAAGCTATTTCAGCAAAATGGCCTCTGTTAGATAAGACATGATTAGCAGTAGTGTTTAAAATCAATATGTAAGAGCTAGCTATGCTCCTGGAAGCTGTCACTGTTTCAAATTGGGGGTTAGGAAGTTGCAGCTTCTGGGGCATAACACTGCTGGGCATTGAACTTTTCTGGTTGCCGCCTGAAAGTTTCCTCTGTGAACACGATACTGTCTGCAGTGAGGGCCAAGAAAGTTCAGCAACAGCCTGTTTCCCAGTTCTTGGAAAGAGCATAGAATGGGTTGGCAGTAGGATGCAGCACAAACAGGTTCTTTAAAACATATGATAGTATTTTACAGCCTTTAAAAAAAAAAATAAAAAATCAAAGTACCCGAATAGCCTCATAGCCATGCAGTTGCTTCTGACTATGAGTACACAGTGCTCTCCACCGTTTTCATGCCTCTGCTTGACAAGAGTGTATGGTTAAGTCCACTTTAGTCACTCATAGTAAAGCAGATCTCTTGCAACAGATACGTCACAGGGACGCGTACTTCGTATATCTTAGTGCTCTGAAAGGGGAACTTGAGCGCATCTATATGACACTCAAGTGTTCAAAGTTTTATATATGTATATATAGGCTGATGCACCCATTAGCGCACGCTTTGCTTCCATGAGAGATCAATCAGAATTTGACCCCGGTAAACATACACTGTGAAAAGCAGCATGTATCTCATTCCTTTAGCCTTATGGGCTGTTAAATAAACTCTTAATTCCTTTTTCTTTTATTCTCTCTTCCCTGTGCTCTCCACAACCTATGAAACACAGTCCAATGCTTCTACCAGCCAGAGAGTGGATACTTTACAGAGATTGCAGAGGAGTCAGGCAATTGCACAACTACTTAAATTATCCAATAACACTGATTCCTGTCATTATTATGGGCTGTTTCTTTCAACAGGTGGGAACACGAACCTATTCCTTCCTTGCTAACTCCATCTCTCCTTTGGAGCAGCGTTTGTTCTACAGAGTTTGTTTGGCTACAGCACACTGAAGACTTGCGGAGCTAGGGACTAGTTATCCTTTCCACTACCCGTCTCTGTGCTGGTTAATTATGACACTGCTGTTTTTATGTGAGTGGAAATTAATATCAATGAGGACCATTGCTATGTAAGGGGTAGCAACAGATCCTCAGGTCCAATGCCTCTTCCCAGCTGTGTGCTGGATGACCTGAGCTCCTTCTCAGGGTAACTCAGCTCAGCAGCACCAGCAACTGTTTGGCCGCTTTTCCTCAGAGCTAGTTCTGGCTGTCATCTGGTGCTGGCGAAACCCCCAAGCTTTTTTACGCCTCAGTTGAATTCTTAGCTCCTAACTTGGCTTCAAGGGACATCTCCGTCTTAGAGCAAGAACTACTCATTTCCCCATGTTTTCAGCTTATAGATCCCTATCATTCAGCAGTGTGTGCTTCTGGCCCCCCACCAACTGCAGTGTATCTAGTGTATCCTATTTGCAAGCAGGAACTGCTAACGTTTTGGTGACTTAGAAATTCTACCTCGTAGCTGTCTGCCTTGCTGGGATCACTCAGTTACTTGTGTGGCAACTGCCGAACTCCTTTGTGTCATCATCTGCTATACTGAGAGAGTGTAAAGCAGTGCTGTTTACCTTGGTAAGAGAGCTATGACCTGCAGCAGGGAGGGAAGGGGCAGGGATGAGTACCTCAGTCCCAAGATAAGCTGTCTCCACTTGCAAATCACACTGAGGTAACTAGGCCACGTGTTGCTGCAGTCCTGCCTCCTGTTCCTTGGGCTACTTCCAACCAGTTTTCATATCTGGCTTTCTATTCACCTGATCCTTTTGCTCTTGGTGTATTTTGCCATATGCTACTCTAAGGATCCCTAGGTAAGCTGGGGATAGCTCTTGTAGCCTCTGCTACCTTTATGCTTTACATCTCGTCTCCCCAGGAGTTCATTAAGCTAGAGCTAGCACATGTTTGACCAGAGGTCCTTCCGCACTTCAGGGTAACTGCGGACATTGAGAATTGTGGCACGGAATTATTTTGTTACCAGATATGCTTCCATGGCAGAGAGACGAGGCATATCTGTTGTTCAGTAGGTTAACAAAAGAAGGCTAGGTTCTCAGTTTGCTTAGATAACTGCAACATTAACTGATCCACAGTAATTTTCACCAGAGGAGGATCTGATAGCATCCAGATTTTCAATATAACGTGAGTTCCTGGGATTAGGAATCATCTACCGATCCTACTTCATTCTTGGTAATTAGAACAACAGTTAGAGCAATTGCTCTTTTTCTGCGTCTTTTTTCCATGCTCAGGCAGAACCTCAAAGCTGGGGCCTCGCAGGGACAGTCACCCGTGTTTTCAGAGCTGTGCCATCAGAAGGCTCTAGTGTGCAGCCTTCCGTACAGCCTGACCGCCTTTTGGCACTGAACCAAGACCCTCCAGGGCTGACAGCTATAATAGAAGATGATGTATTACACCTACTAATTTTTGGATTACTGCACAGCAGTTTACCTATTTAAATTCTTCTGTGGGATTGAGGACTGCCATGGATTTCAAACAGCTGTTTCCAACAATTGACACTTTCGGAAGTTAATAAAGCTAACTGCAAATTTAGAATTTATCAGAAGTAGGATGAAAAGGAAGAAAATCAGCTGTCGCTGTTGCACAGAAGGTAGCCCTCCATCCCGTCCCCTTCAGTGGGTCTGCATTTCTAAACTTCTCACGGGTGCCCTAAACTGCAGATGAATTTGAACTTCTTAACTCCAGATCTCCAAAGTATGCAAAGCAAAGAAGAAATCTTTTAGGCATAGAATGCTTTTATTTCCTGGCACAAAGCACTATTGAATGAGTTATGACAAGGAAGGGTGAAAAATAAATTTGCCTTAAAACCAGAGAAGTGCTTACTAACTGGGCTTTAGCTGTGTATTGCTTCTCACTTCCATTGCTATGGACAAAAGAGGTCATTACGTTTCTTCCTGCATTTTTTCTTCTTTCCCCTGGGAAATTTTTCATTTATCAGTCTGTTTTTTCTTACATGACACTAAACAAAGATTTTCGTACCTTTTCTTCTTCATACGATGCTGAGGAAAGCTGAATTTTGTGTAGCTTTTTATAGATTTAGAATAGACCCTAACCTGCTCGTATAAATTGCAGAACTGTTTTGTTGTAGCTTTTGACAACCTCATTAATTTGTTACCAGGGGCAGTTCATTACAAACCTCACAAGAAAAACAAGCCAAGTATCTCTGTGTTGGTACACCACTAAGAGCCAGGCAAAGTGACTATGAAGAAAATACGCTGCATGTTGGTTATTTTTTCTTAGTAGGAATTTATGAGAGAATGGAAAATGTCATATAGGAATTTGAAGAACATCATCTGCATCTTCTGTTCATCCTAGTTTTATACATTAATTTTAGCTGAATCAGTGCATCCATTCCTTGAAGACTGCAGGATCTTGTGGTCTACAAGAACAGTATTTCACTACACACAAGTTAGCTTTGTAACTTCTCCCTTTTGTGGGAAAAAGTTAAACAAGAGCCAAGCTGTACCTTTTAATAGCGGTGCTGCTTTAAAAGCCAGTCCTTGAGGAAGTCTTGTCAGTATGATGAACAAGAGCTTAGAAAACAAGGATGTTCTAATCAAACAGGAGTGTGAGGTGGAAATTTGTTTATTTTTTCCAGAAATTATAAGCAAAATGTCCAGTTAGGACTCACTGGATCTAAAATTTGATGAGGGATAAAGCCCTAACTGCTGTGCCAAAGTGTTTTTATCAGAGTTCAGTGATCTGACACATCTTTGACGATCTAGCCCAAAACTTGCAGTGTGTTTGCAGGGACATGAGGGAGAAGGCTACAAAAGCAAATTTTAGCCTTCTAAAGGTTACGTGCCCAAGGCAGTCCCTCCAGTCAGTGCGGTGAGATGCTGTAAATTCTCTAAGTTAGGCTCCGTAGAGAATGATGCGGGACAAACATCACCCTCTATCTCTTCTCTCTCCCTCCCTCCCCTGGATATCAGATGAGGCTTAAAGAGATTAGTCGTCTTGGTCTAAAGCAGAGCATGGCAAATAGTCCTCAGGATACCAAACTGACAGAACTTGGAAAAAACATGAAATCTCCATAATTAACCGTGAAAAAGGTGTACTGATAATAAAGGCTTCATGCCTGCAAGCCTGATGGCTACCTTCAGCTCTAATGTGAAAGATAATTTGCAAAAGCTAATTTTCTCACTCCTTTTCCAAATAGGCCCATAAAAGCACCAGTTGGTTTTGCTGGTAATCTATCAAACTGCAACTGGCCTGAAATAATTACTTTTTTTCACACAGGCCATCAAATAGTTTTTTCCACATTAATTCTCAGTCACCAGTGACTCTGGTTACATCTGAATCACTGACCTGGAAAAGCTTCGAAAGTCGCTGCCTATTCCCCAGAGCCATCCAGATTCCCAGTGAGAGAATTGCATGGGAGACCAATTAAAATAGCATCTGTGAATTAAATAAATCTATGAAAAGAATCTGTTTTCCCTGCACCAAGCAGCAATGTACATGGAAATTAGCAGAGCGTTCTTTAAATAAACGCCTGATGAACAAATAAGCCTCTCGGGGGAGGAAAGCAGGAGATAAACTTTATCCTGTATAAGTTTGAAATAACGAAAGAGCAAATGAAGTCAAACGGTGCTTCATGCAGGTAGGCGCCCTGTGCGTGAGCAAGGTCTCCGCTCCAACCTTGTGCGCTACTGCAGCTGTAACGCTGCCACACTGTAAATGAAGAGCGGGCCTCAACAGTAGGGATCAAAGGGAAATTTGCCATTAACTCTGCCTATTTTCTCCTGCTTTACAGGTTTTATTGTAGGTTGGTGGAGTAGAAATGGGAATGGGCGGGGGGACTGTGGCTATGTCTATATGTAGTGAGGAAATGTGATTTGTGTGAGGCTCTCAAGGCAGAAGGTGTTGCAAATTCATAAGCAGTAGGTTCTTCTGTCCCTTGTGAAACCGGGGATACTTTATCTATAATTTGCTGGCAGTGAGGGGGTAATTTTATTGAAATTTTATCCAAAGCAAAATGCATTTCAAAATTTTGCAAGATTTTTTTTTTAAGAAGAAAGAAGGGGAGGAGATATTTATCGCATACTTACATTTTTCCAGAGTAAATATTTTCATTCGTTTAATGCTTATAATTTTATTGTTCATGTTGCCATTTGTTCTGATTTGGGATTTTTGTGTCCTAGTTTCATTTCAACTGTGACTTTTTTTATGCAGAAAAAAAAGTCAAAACAGCCTGAACGTCTAAAGAACTAAATCAACTTTTTAAAACCTCCCCCTTAAATACTTTTAATATAATTTTTGTATCTTCCTCTCTAATTTGGACTGAAGCCACATTCCAAATCTCTGTATCTTTTAAGGAACAAAAAATTCCTTTTTCCCACACAACACCAGAGATCTTGTCATTACTTCCAGTTAAAGAATGATTAATGGTGTTGCTACTGTTTGATAGTAGTCTAGGATTGATTAACCTCTAGTACTAAAGGAAAAGTCTACAGACAACTTAAGATAGAGTTTTTTCTGGGGTTTTTTGTGTGTGTGTGTGTGTGGTGATGCCTTTTCATTGCTCCTGAGACTATGAGGACTTCTATGTATTTGCTTACTTTTCATGTAAACTCATAAATGCATGTTTGTGGTCATTTGGCATAATTTTAGTGCTGCCATATTTATCATCAATAGCCTTGGTTTTTATAGGTTTCATCAATGGCTTGTATCCCAGATGCAGGTTTTAAGTATTTCCTACCCAAAATTGATTGGCATAGGAAAAAAGTGAGTGTTGATGGGAAAACTAAGCCTGTTTATATTCCAAATTGATTTTTTTTTTTAGCTAAACAGGCCTATTTTTACATAATTAAGTTGTACAGTTTGCCTTTTTTTTATCATATCAGTAATAATACAAAGGCAACTGATACATTTCTGAGGTTTCTAATATAGGTTAGTGATTATATAATTTCTCCTGGCTACAGAAGACAGATATAAGATGTTGGTTTCATTTCTTCAGTGATGCAGGGCTTTGTTTGTTTTTACTTCAAAATAGATACAGAAGGCATTGGGGTTTTTCTTTGTCTGTTTTTCATTTTAAAATAGCACCTAATCAAATTCTTTTTTTTAGGAAATATAACTTTCATTATTCCAGAGTCTGAATAGCCACTCATTTCTAAATTATTTACTGCCTCTAATCTTTAACAACTCTAGAAAAGGAAAGTACTCGCCTTGGTGTTTGGGTGTGCCAGGGTGTGGTATAGAAGTTACGACATGACTGTGCATTATCTGTCATTTAGAATCTTGAGTATACAGGAGCCATATCTGAGTGGTCAGTAACCAGTTGAGGTGTCTGATTTTTTAGACAGTCTTTCGTGTGCTCTCACCAGGTAGGAAGAGTGAGATATTTTTTGTTTGTATTTTGTGATTTTCTTTTTTTCTTAGTCTGGCCTCTCTGGATTTTTGACATCAAATTCATGTTGGTGGATTGAGACTTGTGTTCCCACCATAGTAAAGCTGCAGAATTACTTGTAGTTTTGAGGCGTAAAATTAGAGTCTGGTCATTGCACAAATGGCTTTTCTCTCCCCTTTTCTGTCTCATGTCCTTCACAAAGTGCTCTGCACTTTGAAATGTGAAGGATGAAGCATCACCTAAAGATCTGTACAAAACTAGCTGAAAAGTCAGTCTTAACTCATAACTCTTGACTAATTATTTTTGTGTTTCTTGGGTCCAGAATCACAGAAAAAAATGTTGAACACAGAACTGGAAGCTTGACCTGAATGAATAAAACTATTAATATCCTATTGTTTGCTTTTCTCACTTTCAATTATTCTGGTCCCTTGTGTCACAATTTAAGGCATTTTACACACAAATGCTTAAGATACCAAAGAATAAACTTTGCATATTCTGGTGCAGAACTACGGGCATGGAAATGGACAGTTAATAGTGATTGGGAAGACAGTTGGTGAACGCAGGTGTTGCTGAAGCTCCCGCCTCTCTATAGCTATTTGTCTTGCAACAGGCATTTGCCAATAAGTCCATTTTGATGGTGCTCCTTTTGACCTCTAATTTTCTTCCCTGCTTTCTTGCCATTTGCCAAAGATGCTTAGCCACTGCTTGCCAAGAGAGAACAACCCCCCGCAATATGGCCATGTGCATTATCCACCTAGAGCTAAGGCCCAAGCAGGTCTGTAGCAGATTGTCCTGCTGCTTCTTGGGACCTCCAGAGCCTGCTGGGTGACAGATTTTCTAGAAGTTTGTCAGTGAACAGATTTGCCACCCACAAAAGTACAGACTGCCTCATGTGTGCCAGGTTACTTAATGTCAGATTTTTTGCTAGACAAGATAAAGGATAAATTAATAGGCTTACCTTGAAAACATAACTTTGTAAACATGGAAAAAAATATTTTTAAAATAACCACATGTATATTTTTAACGTTAGGTTGCAACTGCTCTAGAGGCTCTTTTGGTTTAAACAGCTGCCTAGTTGCGCTCTCAGCTCTCCCGGTTTTAATGCTAAAGGCAAAATTGGAAAGTTCCAAGACATGGCACAGACAACCTGTCCCTTTTCAAGCTCTTGTTTAATTCCCTCTTCTTTCCAATTGTTGGATACTGGCTCTGGTGGTATTATCTACCAGAAAATGTCATTGAAGCTTATAGATGTTGCTACGTACTTAAGCTATCATGTGGCCGGTAATCTGCTAATGCTTATCCTTCTGGCATAAAGTAATTTTATCTCGTTGCTGCCACAGCTCAGAGTCTGCTTCCATCAAGATTTTTATGGTGCTCTTAGCAAGTTCTTAACTTCAACAGACTCGGGGTCTTTTTCATGCGTCAGAACCCCAAATCTTGACACCTGTTTGAGTACTGAACTGCACTCGTGGAAAGCTTTGCTCAAAGTGAGCGAGCCAAGCTGCTTACAGCCGGGCGCTGCAGTAGGGCGCTCTAGAGGCGCGTGTTGGACTCTAAAGGCTGGCAGCGGAGATAGGGTATGCTGTTGTGTCCCTGTCATGGACCTGGATGTGCAAACTTGCATCTTCTCTGCGATACATTGTATCTCCTTTATTCTGCCCACCTTGGATGGAATTATTCATGAAAAATACAAAAATTGGATAACTTTTTGGCTGAAGGTGGTAATGATGATTCTTCTGACTTGAGCTTAAATACATGAGCAAGCTTGTTAAAAACAAAACAAAACAAAAAAAACCCAACCAAAACAACAAAAAACCAAAAAAACCCAAACCCAACAAACAACGAAAAAAAAAAAAGCTCTTTGCTTGCTTGGGTCTAAATCACTACAACCCTGTGACTTCAGTGAGTTCTGGATCAGGCCCTATATTGTTTTCCTTGTGTTTATGTACATGGCTAATACTAGTATCAGCTTCTTGATTATTCTTAATTTTTCCACAAGTTGCGGAGAACTGGAAATGTGTCTGTGCCTTCCACCAAACAGTGACACATTTAACCAGCCCGTTACTTGAACAGATTGTATCTCTGGAGTTTATTTGCTTTTTGCAGGCATACTCTCAATTCTTTCCAGGTCTTGGTAGCCATCATTTGAGAAAGGGGAAAAAAATGAAACACATTTTGATTACATGTATTGATTTTATACCTTAATCTTTGCTGCTCAGATACAGGTATGTCTTGCATAAGCCTTGACAGTCACTAAAGATTTATGAAGCTTTTCTCTTTCTTTTCTTTTCTTCTCATTTAGGTTTTACTTTTATTCAATGAATGGACTAAAACTAGCTCCCTCAAACAGGTTCTTAAAAGCATATGTATAAAAATATATCTACTATCCTATTTACTCAGGAGTGAAATCATATTAACATTAATACTTCATAAGCAAAACCATATTCTGTGCATAGATGATATGTTAGTGCCCTGAATTAAAGGTAACTTTTTTCCTCCAAATCTCAGAGCAAATTAAAGCTCGTCCATACTGACTGTTTCTGACTGATAGGAAGCTTATGATCTGTGCTCCCTTCCCCCCTCCAATAAACAAACAGATATTTTTACAGTATTTCCAAGAGAGTTCTTAATGGAAGATTATATATTCTGTAGGGGTTTACTACTTATCCTGCAGTATTGCTTGTTATTCCTGACACTTCCTCCACTGTATTATCTGCTTCTGTGGAGGAAAGGAGAAAACAGCTTGTTTTGTGGGGGGCAGTGAGCAAGCCATGGGTGGGCATGAAAAGGGGAAACACATTCATTTTGGCCCTCCCACTCAGCTCTGCCTTTGTCTAGTCCCCCTGCATCTTTGGGATCCATAGCAAGGCTCTTCGGGACAGAGCTATCACAAAGGTTACCTTTCTGGAGTCTCTAAATAGCTTACATTCATGGTGTGTCATTGCTTGAGCAAGGAGGATGCGGTGGTAATACAAATGACCCCCGTGCATTGAACTGCTGTCGTCTCGGGAGTGACTCTTTCTTCTCCTTTATTCCTGGTTCTTCTCATGGGATACAGGGATCACTCAGAATGTTTAAATAATCCATGCACAAAGTTAAAATCTGGACAGATATATCTCCAGTGACACAAATACCAATGTATAGGTACTTCCAGTAGAATTTCCTGAATAACCTGTTTTCATAAACAATCTTTCCTCCACTCATCCTTCATGGATCAGTTAACCTTAAGTCCTTCTACCAGTGGATCCACCACTTCTGTCCTCAAATACTCATGTGTCAGATTCTGACTAATATTGGTAGAGGTGATAAGTCTATGTCTCGGTTGACCACAGAGAGCCGTGGATTTCTGACTGGAAGACTCTCTGGCTGCTTCTTCCTGATTGCTTGGACTTAAATGAAGCAGTCTTAAAGGAAACCTGAGCCCGACTGTCTGAGTCTTGATGCATACTTGGATATTTCCTAGAGGCCCCTGAAGGTCTCCATGTCAAAGGGAAATTGTGATATCCGTTCAACAAACTTCATACCTTTGTCTTTATAACGAGATCGCAGATGTTACTTGCTGTCTTGTGATAGCATGGCCCTAAATACGCTTAGCAACAGCTTTTGGGTAACATGACTAAGATGTAGATGGCAAGAGTAAAGCCAAACAGAATCAAAGAAAGAGTAAGATAAACCCTCAGATACCATGGTAACAAATACATTATAAAAACCTGAATGGAATCACCAGTTTCATGACACTTTCCCATTTTGGCTTCCGTTTTTTGGCCTTCTAAAAGAAACTCAGATTTAACTGAACACCCATACCCATGAATGTGCATTGCACTTGCCACCTGATCACAAGCAGCTGCTGTTCACTCTGCTACCCTCCAGTATTACTGTCAGATTACCTGGATTAAGGTAAACTCGGTCACCTCCATCCGTCCTCTGACGCTGTAATGATACTAAATTGCTTATACTGTTGCACAACATTGGTCTTGAGTACTATTTTTAACCTTGAGTGAGAGCAGTGCGGCTCAGATTTCCTCTCTAATAACCCCACTGAAAATCTTGCATGCTGAACAGGGAATGCAACAATCCTAACTAACCCCTGCCAGAAAAAGGAAAACATGCATAACAGCCCCAAAGGAATGAAGGCTACAGCTAATGAGTCTGTGCTGTTCCAGTCACCTGGCCAGCATTTCCAAAGACTGACTTTGTAGTCTTTGAGATCTGCAGTCAACTTGGCCATGGATTTGGAATAGAAACTAAGCTTTGGGAAATCTGAAAAAAACAAACAAACAAACAAAACCCCAAAAAAACAAACAAAAAAACCCAACCCCACAAAGAAGAGATGAGCTGTCACATTTTTTATTGCACTTCTTCCCTAAATACTAGGTTCTTGGGCATTAATCAACCAGTATTAAGCAAAATCCATTGTAGGTGACTTGCTGAGCTAGAGCTGTACGCTGTTGTCTTCCATGATAATCAGCACTGCGCTTCCAGAAGGCAGCACTGTCCAACGGACAACACAATAGACTTACCTTATTGATCTTCGTAAGGCAGGACAAATATGGCTTTCATTTTGATGTATCAAAAATGCACAGACTTACAGAAATTCAGTGCCAAATAAAACCCTGATTAAGCAGAAAATTGTCGCGTAGCCCTTCTTACTTAAGGGACTGGCTGTTCTGTGGTGATTTCATGGCAGCTGTAATTATCAAAGTGTTGATCCGAATAAATCATCTTAAGCTAGAGCTGTTTACTTGTAAAAGCCATCAGCAAGAAGTGTTCCTAAGACTTGATTTTTTTTCCTAACTTGAACCATGAAATTTTCCCTCTAGGAGGACTGCTGCATGGACCAGAGTCCTCGGGTGCTTGTTGTAGAGCTTTATCAAGTTTTCATTTATGGTAATAGTTCTCTTAGGTTAGTGGGCATCCTAGTGTAGGAGAAAACCAGTGATGCTTCTGATGTGAATGAAAACTGTGCCCTTCAGAAAGGGGAAGGACACTCGCTGGTGCAGATGCTCCCCAAAAGGCTCGAGAACTTCTGCCCTGTGGTGTCACAGCAGGATTCAGGATACTCCAGCACTCGTTCAGCTGGTGAAAAATGTGTGAACAGAGATACTCGTGCTGGTGCTCTTAAAAAGGTGATTCCCCCTGAATCTGTGTTAGCATTCTAGCGCTACTCTCCCTGTGTTTACTGTTTATTAGCTCTGTCCACTACTGCTTGGATAGTTCTCTTGGATACGCATCCACTCTTTTACGGCTTTCTCGTGGTAGAGACACTTACAGAGCCTTTTATGTGTTTAGGAATTTAAACAAATCTGACTGGTATGAATGAACTTTCCAGTTTAGTAGAAGCTTCGTTAGTTTGGCTTTTCAGTTCTCATTAACTGATCCAGCAAGGGAGCTTAGTTCCACGTGGCCTAGGTTAGACACAATGGCCCAGCCATGGTCAAAAATGTCCTTTTTATGTAGAGAAGTAGGTTAAGAAATGCAATTTTTGATGGGCAGCTATTATTAATTTATTAATTACTTTCCATACAATTCTCTATCTCTCCTTCCAGAAATAAATTTGACAACATAAGCTAAAATACCCCAAAATAACAAGGGAACATTGAAAAAGGGGGGGGTTTGGGGGAAGAGAAAATATTTTGCTCTCAAAACTTGTGCTGTGTCAGGTGAACTGTTGTGAGAAATGTATGTGCCAATTAAGAAACACTGGGATGTCTTACTGCCTGAAGAAAAGTGGTTTTAATTAGCATTTTTCTCCAGTATATTTTGAAAAGGGCATATTTGAATATTCCAAAAGATTCATATAGCTAAGTGCCTAGAGCCCTGACATGTTTAAAACTGATACTATAATCACATAGAATTTAATCTCTTTCATTCCAAGTTATTGTTAAGGGATGTCATGCTTGTAAAGCCAGCAAAGTATATGCCTGCTGTGCCAGGGGGTGGGGGGTGGAATTTATAATTTTCATATACGTATATATGTATACATTTTTATATTTTATATATACAAAAGAAATACATAAAAGACTTAGCAGGAACAATAAGAAGCTGATAGTTGCCCAGATGTGGTGAAAATAAGAGATATTAATACTTGTTTGCCAAAAGTTGGAGTTACGATAATGAACATGGATATCTTAACAGAAGTTAGCACTGAATGTGGATTTTTCTATGCATTCCTGGTGAACTTGTTGGAAGATACAGGTTTGTATGCTAATAACATTTTTAAACTTTGTGCTTCCTTGTTAGTTTAAAACTTCCAATCGGAGATCTGTTTTCTTTAATTCTGTTTTTCAATATCTGGGGTTTTTAATTAAAATTCCTGCATGATTTACAGCTTGTTCCTCAGCAGCTTGCCCTCAGAACAGGCATAAAAAACCCAGTTAACTTGTTGTTCTGTCTAAATTAAGTAAAAGAAAAGACAAAAATACATAAAGTTTCCTTAATATTGTTTGATATGAGCAGATTTCAAAACAAAACAACTCTACCCAATCTACAACCACTGTTAATGTTGTCTCATTGCTGTTGATAGCTCTGCATCTCAACCCCTTAGTTGCTCTTCTAAGCACTTTACCATGGAGGCTTAATTTCCATGTGCAATCTGCAGCGTTAAGTTAAAAAATCTTAAAATCTTTCTTGCAAAATTATGTTTGTGTGATCGTGCCAGTCACCAGAAACCCCACCTCCCATTTTGCTTCACTCCACTTCTTCCTGACATGCTGTAATTAGTTTTGAGTAGCAAAGGTTTTCTGTCTAGGTCATAGCCTAGAGGTAGATGTCCATGTTCTAAAATCACAAAAGGTTTTTTGTAACAAAAAATGTACAACTACTTAGAATTGAATACACACAAATATACTTCAAAATTCTCTGCTTCCCAACACAAAGGCGTTTCATCTATTTGCCTTCTTTAATAGAAATGCTATGCCTAGGCAAGATAATTTCTGTGTTTGTTTGTTTAACTTCTGGCTGTTGCCAGGGATTTTTTTTCAACATCCATTATGTTTGTGTTCGGATTGTATAATATTTCTTTTTGCATTAGGCTGTTCAATTACAGCAGGCATACAACGGCGATACGGGATAACAACGAAGAGTGGGAAAATATATGAAAAGAAGTATTATTTTTCTTTTTAGCAGCCTTTTATTATGCCAGAAGTTTCCTCCAGGGAATCGAAAAGGGAGATCTTCACAGTCTATCACAATGTGTATTAGCTGGTTTAGTTCATCTTTCATTTTGGACTGGCTGTGGATACAAATTGAAACCCTTCCAAACAGCCTGGAATCTTTCAAGCCTCCCAAGACCTGAGGCTCCATCTGCAACTAATTTTGCAGATGATTCATCTCTTGCCTTCAAAGAAGATATGGGTGCAAATTATAATCATACTAAGCCATCTCAAACTTTAGAGATGTTTAGCTGTATGCAAATTTTCAACTGTTTTCTTTACAACAGGCTGAACCAAAATTTTAACACTTAATCCCCTGAGCTTTTAGAACACTGGGTGCTCTATAGTTGTGAAAATCAGGCCAGTCATTTCTGTGCCTATCCATGAGTTCTGGTGTCTCTACAGAGTGCCAAGTCAATCACAGTCAGAATTTGCCAAAGGGCACAGCATTTGCTAACACAGAGTGACGTGCCAAGTGTCATAAGTCCCATGACTGAGTTGCATGTTACAGTGCAAAAGAGCATTTCAACAGATGCCCAAATTATAGCAAGAACTGCAACTCAGCCTGGCTGAATAATGCTGACCCTACTCTCTATGGGCTAGGTGGTAGATCTTTATCTCAGGTTGGGGAAGACCTGCCTGCTCAACCGGATCCAGTGAAAGTTCCTTTCCTATGAGGAGGAAAAAGGTGTTTGCAGCCTGGCCCGTGGTGCACTGCCTTTCCTAACCCTGCCTTTCTACCGCCTTTACAGTCTCCTCTTTGGTATCTAGAGTAAATGCTGCCCCTTTCTCACGTGTGCTCTCAGACATAGGCTAGACAAGAGTACCAGAATAATGCTAACACATTTTTAATGCCAAGTTTGGGGTCCACATCTGCACTCTTTAAGCAGGGTAAATCTCCACTGATTTACTTCAGTGTCAAGAATACCTGGTCAGATCTTTAAAAATGTCATTTTGGTTTTCAGTCTTTATTTGTATCTCTTGCTTGTGTCAACATGGTTACACACCAAAGATGGTCTGAACTCTTACCTCCTCCTTTAATTTCTGCTTCTGTTACTGCTTTTCTCTGCTTTGTAGCTGCTGCTGTTTCACACAAACTCTCTTCTCTCTGCTAAGATTGGTCATGGACTGGCTCTTAGGGGATGGGTTTATGTGGGTCACCACCCTGACCTCCACCAGAACATGGCCTAGTGCATCTGGCATCTCTTTCTGATTCTGGTAAAGAGAAGTTGGTGGTGGGTCCATTTTCATATGGCTTTCTTGAAACTCTCAGGTGTTTATTTTCCATTACAGGATAGCTTTGACTCTGTGTGTTAGCCTTACAGGAGCTGAAGGTTCTCGGTTTCGTTCTGATGCTATGTAGTCTTTATTTTACATGCTGTTTTTAGAAAATGCTGTGGATTGCTGTGGATTCCTTCTCTGTCCTAGATGTCACTTCTGGTTTAGTCACCCTTGACTAAAATACAGTAGACACTATCTACTTTCTTGATGCTTGCTTTTGCTTTCTAAGTGATGGTAGTGCCTATGTTGCAGAGTCTTACTTGCCTAGGTTGATAGTGCCTGTGTTTTGGAGCATAACACAGTAGCTATTATAGGAGAAAAAAACGCATTTTTTTTATACATACATGAAAAGTATAAGGTCAGAAAAAAACTTTATGCCAGTGGTACTCAAATTCTGTAGTCCAAGAACAATGCTTGATGTGATGGGTGTTAAATCAGCACGTAAGAAAGCATGTGTTGGTGCAAACAGACCTCAGTTTTCCAGTGCACACGCTTAATAATCAGTGCTCTAGAGATACAAGCAGTTGCTGCCCAGTAAATCTGGGATTTGTCTGGCTTATTCACTTGACCATTTTGTCTATGCCTGGAAGTGCAAAGGAGTAATTCAGCCTTGCCCACACTGTGCTACTCTCTTTTCATTTCCCTTACCAAAGCAACCACATGGCCACTGGCTATATGGAGTCCACACTAAGTAGTGAGGCAGCCAAGCGGGGCTGGGACCTGTAGGGCAAAACAGCTGGGGCTGAGGACACTCCCTCAATGTGTACTTTGCATTGGAGTTGGGTTATTTTTGCTGGTGTCAGCATGGCTCTGTGAACTGGCCATTGTCATTAGCTGGAGTGTACTGGGCATGTTCTTGGACATTATCTTCCAGTCCAGTACATCTAACAGGGATCCAGTTCGTGCACTTTGAGACAGCCCTAGGTCATGAAGGAAAGTAAACCAGGTAAGGACAAACGGGACATTTGTTTCCAAACAGTGCACCAGATCCCAACTGAAAAAGTTAATGAGGACTGACTCAGGGATCCCCAGAAATGAGGAACTTCCTATAAGGGTGTGTGCAGGCTGCCATGTATCTTAAAAACTGTGGAAATAAGAAAGAAGGAGGCCTGCCACCCTGTGAATTCCTGTCCTGTGATGGCCCATGGTGGGACCATCTGGCCTGTGAAAGATACTTGGCTCTTCTAAATAAGACAGTCCTCTTCTGACTCAGAGCTAGGAAGTTCATGGATTTCTAGTTTTGTGGGGGGTTTCTTGTTGGTTGGTTGTTTTTCCCCTTTCCTTCTGAGCTTATCAGCTGCTGAAGACCTGCTTCACTTCAGTATTGCAGACAGCAAGATCCCCTGTAGGGGTTGTCAAAGAGTGTCTGTTCCCATTATTTAGGGACAGGCTCCTTATCAAACTGTCCTGTTGGGTTTGCTACCACATTGATACCGAGCTCTTATGGCATTTAGACTGCAAAGTTATTGCTTTGATATTTTTCAGTTGTTGAGCTGGTGCCTCACATTTCAAGTGAGCCATTTTTATGCCACGTTGTTCATTTACAGTAAATCATCAGGAATTGGTTGGAAAGGAACAGATCTGCATGGAAACTACATGATCCGAGTTTGAAATTAACCTTTTCTGTACAATTAGCCACAAAACTGGCATACTGGTACTACCTCAGCCTTGCCACATCATAAACTGTCAGCTTCAAATGATCTGAAGACCTTTGAATTTCGGTTGTATTTGTGTGTATTTTTGTTTTCATACACATAAATACATTCTATACCATATATATAAGTTAGAATGTGCCAAAATAATTGATTATTTTCTAATAATATCTTATATGAAGTATGGAAATACACTGATTTCAGATACTTCTCTAGTTCTATATAAAGCTTACAGCCTGAAAGCACTAGCATATAACAGCGAAATCAGAATGCAGAACAGAAACATTTTGTATTAACTTGTAGATTAAATTGGTTGCATAGCAAATATATTGCTGAGCACTACATGTATTTGTGTTTCTGAAGTACAGTGTAACTACTTAATTCACCATGCTTCTGAGTAGCTGTGGGATGCCTCAATCTCCAGGAAACGAGAGCATGGGGTAGCCTTGAATCTGGTGTTATGCCCAGGCTTTATTGAGCACAGTTCTGTACCTTTCCAGTAAGATTTTTGCTCTCCATTGCAGTGTCTCAGGACATTGATATTGCGTATTTTATTAGGTTGTGTGATTCAAGGCTTACTCTCCCAGAACTGAAAGAGCGTTGAGACACCTTAGCATTTGGGGGAACCCAATATTCCAGTTAGAGACCAGATATCCACACGCTACTGGGGCTGTCCCAGGGAAGGCTCAGCCCTAAGGGCTAGAGGGTCACCAGCACTGTGGGGCCAACGGGAAATGGTCTCTGCAGTACTTTACAGATGAGGGGGATTTACGACCTGATGTGTGGGTCTTGTTCTGGAGCATGGGGAGGAACATCTTGGGATGCATAGACTTAATGGCTTAGGGAAGGAGCCAAAGGGAGGGAAAGGAGTGAGGTGGTTTGGGAAGGAACAAGCATGGAAAAATAGAAAGGGGGTAGAGGGGACTGGTCCCCTGATCACTACAGTTTGTCCTCAATAAGCTCAATTTCTGTCTTGCTGGGTGAGGGACTCTGTTTTGAGTGCATTTGTGTGTGTATGAGGGTGTCATTGACAGCAACTAGAGTTGGACCATGGGTCATAGGGGGGCCCACGTGCCGGCAGTGCTAGCAAAAGGAGTGCGCAATGGTGCATAAATCAGTGTGCGAATGCCAGCAAGTAGTCTGCAAGTCAGCAGTCAGCTGGCAATCAGCAAGACTGCTAACAAACCAGGCTACCTGTGAGTAGAAAAGAGGCCTGGGAGCCAGGTATCAAGGCAACTGTGAGTCTGGGCCAGATACTGGAGAGACCAGAGGGTCTGGAAGTTGGCTACAGTAGGGACCCAGAAGTCCAAGACAACTTGGACTTACCATAAGGTCTGTAAGTCTGTGGGGGTCGACTGAGTGGGATTCATTGGCGTGTGTGTCTCTGCATGAGGCAAATAGAGATGAGAGTATCCAGGGCCAGTTACTGGATAGGCTGAGTGTTTAAGGCCAGTTACTGGAGGGATATCTAGCGTCTGTGCAAGAGGGTTTGTGGACCAGCAGCTGGAGGGGGGCTGCTGGTCTTGAGATGGCTGCAGCTGGAGAGAGCGAGGATTGATGGTGAGCTCAGTCTCACCCTCATAGACAGAGTGGACAGACTGAGTGTCTGAGGCCACTTATTTAGGGCATCTGCATTGTGTGTGTCAGTATATATGCAGGTGTGTGTATGTATATTTTTCATTAACAGGCTTTTATCCTGCTTATCAAGAGAGGAAAACAAGTGGAGGCTGTTGGTGCTGTTTGTGTGAGTGCTTAGTGTTTCTGTCTGCAATGAGCTACGTTAGTGGCCAGGTGTCTGTGTACATATTTGTTGCATACCTGTGTTTGTGCGGGTACTTATAAGGAACAGATGCACAGCCTCACTACTCACTGGGCTTGGGAACATGGAGCTGCAGCAGCCTCACCTCTATCTGGCTACTGCATTTGGCAAATCTTAACATGTTTGTTGCAAATTCTATGAAAGCTGAAAAGCAATAAGGTATTCAGTATATGTTGTTCTACTATATCTGCTGAGAAATAACAGTAAGTCTTCATGAGTAAAATATTGTATAAATTGCTTCAGACCTCCTGCAGCAATAATTTGCTACTCTGGTGATCACTGAAAGATTAAGCCACAGTGCAATATTCTGTTCTGTACAGACAAGAGCAGACTGGATTTTTTGTGTGTCATAACATTCATTCTGGAACTGGCTGGAAAAATCTGCTGGAAAAAAATTCTGATGAGAAAGAAAAGTTAGTTGGCTGAAAAAATTTTACAGAACAAGCACACACTCCATTTCGAAGTGAGTCTTGTGCAGATGATATACTGCCCTCAATTGGTACATTTAACTTCTGCTGACAGAGGTCCCACTGCAGCTTGCTTATAAAACATGATGATAGAAGGCCCAGAACAGTCTTCCACATTAACCCTAATGAGTACATGATGGAACCTCACCAAATCAGTCTGGTGTCATTTGATCTACATTCTCTATTAATTTGTAACTTGGTTCAAACGGAGCTTATTTGAGAGAAACGCTTCCAAACCTCTTACAAAAATCTAAACAACAGCTCTTGAAATATGTCTGCGAATGTTCTTCTCAGGGCTCCATTCCATTCATTGGATTATTTTGGGATTTTTTATTTTGTTTCCCTTTGAGTAAAAATTAAAAAGATTGTAATATTTCCAAACCACCAAGAGGTTTAGTAAAAAAAAAAAAAAAACAACCCCACAACATTGCCCTCATAAGATAAACATCTCACAGAGCTCCCTTCAGGACTCATTACCTTGACATCTTCTAGGCAAGCAGTTGAAACCTGTAAGATGAGCTACTGTTTATGCCAGATCTGAAACTCCTCCTTCTACCTGCTGTTGGTCTGTTCAAGCATAAGTAAAGTTGCCATCAGGTGTCTTCTGCAGGTGGGTGGAGGGTCTTGGCGCTTCTTGCACTGGAATACATTTGGTTATGATCTGGTTTGAGTCTTACTCGTTTTTTGGGAATGGGCCACGTGTGCTTGTAGGTTAGGTAATAATTTGCTGACAGACTGGCTGTCAGAATGATCTGCAATTATGTTTCTCTTGGCCTGACTCTGATGTCTCAGCAGCTACTGTCAAGACCAGCCTTAGGTAGATAAATCAGTGCTGTTGCACTATTAAAACCAGTTCAATTAATACCAGTATTGCACCCACAGTCTCCAAATGATGATACATTTGTATGGCCGAATAGGGACCTCACATTCAGGAGCGTTTTGTTGCTGCTTTTCAGGAGGGTTCACGGCTATACAGATCCAGGCTCTTCCTCCGGCCTAAATTCAACATTTTCACATTGAAACGTTTATTTAGCAACATTTCAGTGGCCGGATAACAGCAGCTGGGTTTCTTTTCTACATTTCCAGTGTGTTTTCTCATCTGACGTTTCTCAGAAAAAGCTTTTTCATTCATCCAAATCAATTCTAGAGCTCAAGGGAATGCCCACCTGTCATAACCTCAAATCCCAGTGTAGGTTCCTCACTCCCACTGTCTCAGAGTAGGAAGAGTGACACTACAAATTCAGCCAACTGTTGTTCCATGTATCCAAATCATTCCCAGTATCAGAGCTTATGGCTGATGAACCCAAGAGCTCTTCTCATGTTGGAAGTGACTTGGCAGCCTGCAGTCGTGGAGGAAAGTGGGGGTCGGGAGGAAAGGATCATAATGTAGTTTGGAGAGCTGCAGTCCAGCTGGGCCATCAGCCTTGGAGGGAGATAAAGAAGTTATCCTCTTGGTGGCCTCTGTAGTGCAGAGGAACACTGCATAAAGCAAGATGTACAGCAATGGAGAAAACAACTTTAAAATACTTTCTTAAAAAAGACTATGCATCCCCATTACATTTTTAACAATTTTATTTAGTACAAAATTGACAGGCTTATACCATTACTGTGCTTTTGTCTGCTGCTGAGCAAACACTGATATTAACTGTGATCCTTAGCCTCTGAGCAAACTGTTGTAAAAGAAGCCTACAACATTTTTGTGGGGTTTTTTTGTTTGTTTTTGTTGTTTTTTTTCCCCTTTGCTTAATACTAACCTTTCAGGTAAAATCTTGGTCTGATCCAATGGCAGTAATCAGTAATGATGTATAAGCTGGTGCACATATAATCTTCCCATTTTGCACCATAGGTCTATCGTTCTTTTAGTGTGTTCTCATCTGACTTTGCTCAGAAATGTCTCTTTCACTCATCTAAATCCATCCTGGAGCTATTATATGATAGAGAGACGATAGCATTTGTGTGCTCCCATACTGAACAAGCTACAAATGAAAAATAAATCTTGCCTGATCTTGAGATTTGGTAGAAATGTAACTATTTCCAGCTGTCTCAAGTAACAAGTTTTACATGCTTTAAATGTATCTTCTCTACCCTGTTTATAACTTTCTACACTGTTTGTCTCCAAAATGTAAAGAAGAAAGTGACAATAGCATGAAATTTGTAGGGCTTTCAACTGGGCTTGCACAGCTACCTGCAGTGTGGGGCTGTGAACAAGAACTCCCAGCCTGAACCCTCAACAATTTATCGCTGTGGTGCTCTGGACCTGCATCATGTTACATTCACAAATCTGAAGTTGAACCTCAATCTTTTCTTCTGTCATCCTGAAGTGTGTGTTATTTCTGTTTTTGCAGTAGACTTTAATAATCCCCAACAAGGATTAGAGCCGCATTGTTTGGCACAGCACTCAGACGTGTCTGCCCTTGAAACTCTACAGTCTAGGATAACAAACAGTGTATACCAGAGAACAGCCAGTTGGAATAAAAAATAATAGGTGTATCTTCATTCATAATAACAGTAGAAGCCAGAGGCAAATGTTCTGCCTTATAATCTGCCTTCTACTGATCTTTGTCACCCCCCATGGTAGTGGGAGAAATCAGGTTATGGAACCAAGGAGCAGTTCCTTAGTAAGGTGACACTTACCAAGTCTGGCGGTAAGGTGACGTGATCGGTGCCTTACCAATTCTCGGACACAGCTCCGTCCCCCAGGACCAGGCGTGAGGAAACCTCATATCCACAACCCCTGTTCCTTGGCAGGGTGGGAAGAACATCAGATGCAATAGTTATCACAATTAATGAAGTATTCTGGGATCAAGACTCATACTAAAGCTGCTTTATGCCGCTTCAGGTATTCAAAAAAGCATGACTAACTTATACCTGCCGTCTGTGTTTAGAAGTCTAAGTTGGCATCGGTGTCTGAGAAGCTTACTGTTAATCAAGTTAGTAATTATTATTATAAATATTATTCTTTTCAAATTCAAGAAAATGGACATATTTAAATCCAGATGGTGCTGTGCAAAATAATAGCTGGTCTCAGTTCACGTGTTAATAGGACAGTTTCAGCATGACCCTATCAACATGAGCGGTGTCAGCCACGGAAAGTGGGGGAACACTCACACTGGGCGAAGTGCCGAGGTCCTCATTCCCAGCATGGGCCCTCCAAAACTGTGTCAGGGTATGCTTGTGGTCAGTGCAGGAAGGTTTGCCCAGATACCACCAGAGAGAGTTCCAACTGTTTCATGACAAAGAATATTTCTCTGCCTTGATCTGTCCCTTTAGACTGTGTGATTTATTATTACTATTCTAACATCTACAGGCCTGATTGTGCGGGGTATTGTACTAACATCAGAAGAGGCAGCTCTCACCCTTCAAATCTGCTGTCGGAGACAAGGTATAGCAAGTAGGCAGGAAAAACTGAAGACAGGGTGAGAAGGGATGGAGTAGTAAAATCAGGCATTTGAATATGCACTACTTGGCCCTTTATTTCCTAAGCTTTAACAGCTTTAGTAACTGCGCATACATGTTGATATATATGAAGGCTTAGAGAAAAGGAAATTCATACAATTAGTAATTATATGTATGCATTTGTGGCAATATTGAAGAACTGTAAGGATTTTCTAGTGATTGATCAGTATTGTCTGAATTTTTTCTACCTGTGGTGTCTCTGATAGCCATGTGCAAAGTGACTTTTATCATGACACTAGTATATTTCAACTGAGCTGTATTTTCGAGGCTGCTTTTAATCTGATCCTAAAAAAAATAGTGAGCAGTATTGCTCACTTCTAAAATTAGTTTTAAGCTTTCCGAATGCCTGGACCATGAATGTTCCTTATCTAATTACCTGATGCCCTCTTTCAGTGTGTCATTGTATTACTTTTTTCCTTTTTTTAATATTATGGAAATGTAAAATAACTTGACCTTGAATAGCTACCTTGTGGGAATTCCTTTAATATATGCAGTGAATTATATGAACCCCTGTTGATAGCTAAAAGAATTTTACCTCTTCTATTTCATAACAGAGCTTTGCACTTCAGAAGCAGCAAAGTTTCTGGTTTGAAAGACCATTTTTATTAATTTGTGATGTGTCAAATGAATAAGCGATCTCTCTCACTTCAGCTGATTAAAAAGTTCTATTAAGGACCTAGATGATAAATATATATGATATGAAATGAACTGGGTTATAAATCCAAAATGGAGACATAATGTAATAAAACATCTTTTCCTCAATATCCTACGCCATTTTTCTAATGTGTAGACAGCTATTGTCAGCTTAATTATTTTAAGGTAAGATCAGCCTTAATTGATCAAAGTAAAGTAAGACTAGCTTTGTAACGTTTTTAAAAAAGAAAAAAGCCGAATAGGTGTATGTGTGGTTAATACAGTACATGTAAATTAAGATATAAGAACGCAAGAGGATATACTAATATACTAAGTCATAGTAACCTATGATATAGTCAGACAACTGACTATAGGGACAACTTGCTGTCTTCATCTCAGAAATAGGCATTATTGTGTCTGCTGTCAGATGCACCAAACAGAAAGCCTCGTGTAATAACTGTGTGCTAGGCAGAGGAGAGGGATGCACCCTAAACTTGAGGAAAAATGAGCAGATGTCAAGTTTATTAACATTTTTTTTTGAGTTATCTAATTCCTGTATAAAACAACTCTAAAACCATCAGCCAAACCTGGCCATCATGTTAAGCCGTTTAAGCAGCCAGTATCTGAGCATTAGAAGAAATCCTGAGTTTGCTTTGAAATAACTCAGATTTTGATATATGTGTGGAGGTTTTGATTTTGTTTTTCTTTAATGAATTCAAACTGTTTATCTAGGGTCTGTTTTCAGTGAGCTAGGGCTTTTAGGAAATCACTATTAAGCAACAAGCTGAGTTTCGTTCCACCCTATACAAGCATATTGGCTACTGTTTAAGCTTTCAAGAGTCCTCCATTGGGGTCTCTATTGTTGCACTCTACGTATTTGAAGCTCCTGCTTATCCCCACATGAATTGTCTCTTGAGAAGCAGGATCCACAGA
Organism: Podiceps cristatus; assembly: GCA_000699545.1. Lineage (NCBI taxonomy): Eukaryota > Metazoa > Chordata > Aves > Podicipediformes > Podicipedidae > Podiceps > Podiceps cristatus. The sequence goes on along the minus strand of KL269200.1, from coordinate 70,338 downwards.
CCGTGCCCACGATGGCAAGCCCTGGAGAAGAAGAGCAGTGCTGACAGCACCTTCATCTGAGAGCCAAACAAAGTCCTTTACCTGCTTGTCTTGAGCGCATAGGCAAGGGAAAAGCAGCCTCTGCAAAGGGGGACTGGGAGGCCCCGAGCACTGACGCTGCTCACACCTCGTTAGCTTCAGTGTGCGACACCATTTGGGACATCAGGTAGCAGTGGCAATGTTGTCTTCATGTCCGTCCCCTCGCTCAAGTGTATGGCGATTATATAACGACCTTGAAAGTGACATCTTAGACCTAGAAACAAATCTGTTTAAAATCCAGGACTCATGGGAGATATCTCACACTTCCCCTGTCTTGTAGTATGCACGAATATTTGGGGGGAAAGGGTGTGAAGAAGAGGAGAGTAAATTCAGAAACAAATGTGGTGAGGATCGTCAGGTTGCTAGTGTTGATCATATATCAGTGGTGCAGCCCCACTTTACTCTCACTGCAAATCTGGCTGATTGGCTTTTCCTCGGACTGAAGCGTGATTTTTGTTTTTCTTTTTTTTTCATTTGCACACAGCTTTAGTGCAGTGTTTTTGTGGCAATTATGTAAATTATATGTCACACCACTGCATATTTTCCACATCATTTGATTTGACCTTTAAAACTAATAAGAGAATTATCATTTTTACGGGTAATTGGTATTTCATGGTATGAGACAGCAGGACAGGGACTGTTGGGGGGAACATCAGAACATAGAAGTGATGTTGCAGGATAGTGCTAGAGGCCCATAAATAGGTATCCAACACGCAACAGTGGTTGATTTGAGCTCCTGAAGAGTAAATTAGAAGATATATTGTGGAATAAACTTCCCAGAGGGGGAATTTTCTTTCTAATAGCTATTGGTGAGGTCTGGGTTAGCCATTGTTCTTTTGGTTTGTCATTGTTTCTAATATATGCATTGGTATCTCATTATAATCTATATATAGATATGGATATATATTTCAGGTAATGTAATAAAGGATATTACTCTTTCCATATAAATGAGGTTATACCTCATGATACATGTACATGTCTAATCTCACTTAATCATACCAAACCTCTAGCTACGTTATATTGAGTTAATCAATTCTGGTTAAGTATACACTGTGTAATTTTTCAGTTATTTTTGGCTAATTTTAAAGCTACTGCAATTAACATGTCTATATATCCACCTGTTAAACTACTATGAAAAGCACAATGTTAAAGCAAACAGAACTATCTGTGTATTTTCTTCCCCAAGTACTTCCCCCAATACTTGCACAGAACAAGTATTATTGATAACAGGTTCATCAACAGTACTGTAATACTCCTCTTTCAACCTCCTTCTCCCTCAAAAAGACTAATGAAAAGTTCAGGGTGTCAAGAAAATTGTTGCAGAATCCTGATAAGACATGGCGTTAGAGCAGCAAAGACTTCCATAACGCTGGCTAAATGCCTTATTAATCTTACATGTGTCAGATAAGACTTTCCGTGTGTTTAGGATGATGCCTGGCAGGAGCGTAGGCTGTTCTGTGTAGGCTCTGGTTCGGGGAGGACAGAGTCTTATTCTTCTGACTGAAATTTAGTATTTCACATTAGCAGTAATGGGAACAACTGATACATGGAGCCCTAGGAAAGGATGGGAAAGACTCCCAAATGGAAGAACATAAACTAGTATTTTGGCCACGCTTATTGTTTCCCAGCTTCCCTTGTGGCCATTTTTAATATGGTATTTTCTTCTCCTTATTGTTGGATTACTCACCAATAATTTTGTTTGGGTTTTGTTCCTCCTCTTTCTTTTCTGTTCTTCAGTTCCCCTCTAGTCTCCTTTCCGACAGATGCCCGCTGTGCTTGTACAGTCCATGTTTCTGGTTGGTAGTTCCCTGTCCCACCACAGCTGAGTCCATGGCAGTTCAAATACTTGAACAAGAGGTTCTGATCTAGGCTTGTCACGCAACGGTAAAGTATTTTACACGTCAGTGTTAGGCCGGCAGAGCTAAAGCGTCCCGCTCAGACAGAAGCAGAACACTCATGTTTTCCTTTGTTCAGTCTTTTTTGGTGGTGTTGCTGATGGCATAGTTCGTTCTCTCTTAACTCGCTTGTAAGCTCTTCGCCCTTGCACTTTCTTGCACCCACTTTGTGTTCACAGTTAAAAATACATGAAGCTTATACTTCCCTCAAGTGTGCTGACTGTGACTTTATGGAGTCTACTGAACGAGCACACTGAAAGCCACGGGTTTGAGTCAAGCTACTGTCCTGTATGAAAGACTAGCATTGAAGTAAATCATTATTGTAAGATCTGAAACTAAAAGAAAGTAAAAATTCCAAGGCCTCTGTTGCGTAGCCTGATTAATTTTGCAGCTACATAAGACCTGTGAGTATCCTGTAAACACTCTTCTCACCTTGAAAAGAAGTTTGCACCTGCTTCTCCTTATCTTGCAATGCATTTGGGTTTGTTCCCACCTTCTGCTTCTTTCTTCAACAGTGTTCACTTTTTCCTTTTCCTTGACACAGCATATCTTCAGGCTTCTCTTCACATAGGAGACAAAAAATATCTCCAGAAATGTAACAAAAAACATGAAAACCATCTGACTTGAAGATAGAGGCACCCAAAAACTTCATGCCAAGTTCCAGCTTTTTCAAGACAAATTACAAAAATGCTAAAAGCTTAGTAACTATAGCAGCACAAACACCACCACTACAATATGCCACAACAGATTGTTCATATGTCACTATTTTTCCAAAGTTCCTTGGCAAACATTTCCATCAGTAAACAAGTTGAGTGAGAGAATTGTAAAATGGCCAGCAAAAAGCCTCCATCTTCTCTGGCTAATGAAATCAAATTCTGGTACTTATCACTATTATTCTGTTCTTCAGCCCCTCTTCTTTCACCTGCGCTGACAGACTACAGTTGTCTCTGTTTCTGCCTTTGCAGTGAGGCTTTTGCCTGTTAAGCCACCATCCTCTTTATATTGCAGGTTCATCAAAGCAATGTCATGTCTAAATGCTGGGTCAGATTCTCACCTGGGGGGAAAACTTACATAAAGCCATTAACTTTGTCAGAAAGATGACAAATTATATGAGCTGGTGAGCTGGCACTGTGTTACTTGCAGCATGGTACCCATCAATGGTGCTGGAAAAAACGTTAATAATGCCAGTCCACTAACACTTAGAGACAGATTGATAGTTCTTCTTTTTTTTTTTTTTCTTTTGTCTATTCTGCTTTGCTGCTCAATATGTCAGTATCATCAGCATTTATTGTTGCATGAAGTGTCTGGGGAATAGGCCAATTCATGCTGTATGTTAATGATGGGCAAATGCTAAAAGTTGAGTAGTTCTTGATTATTACTGGAACAATCTCTTGAAGCTGCAAAATACTTATTGCTACCGTACCAGTACATACAGCATCTGTAAACTGGAATTGGAAAGTTGCTCTCTTTATAGAAAAAAGAACCTGATAGACCAACATTTGAAAGCTTCCTTCTCAGTGAGAAACTGAGAGCTTTTTGCCCGATGTTTATAATTACCTGTAATTTGAACATTCCTTAAAGTTAAGTAAAATGAAGATAGATTGAACTCTTAACACTTGTCTCTTCGTATATTGAAAGAAGTGGGAAAAGTCTTACCTTTACTGAAGCCAGTGGAAGCTTTGCCGTGAGCTTTGGTACGGAATGGATTTAACTCAGAACTCTCAATGCTTTCCCTTTGCACAGGAAAGGATGTTCTGGCTGTGCTTTGACTTTGGTATTGGCTGCAGTTTCAAGTTGCAGGGATGGGTGAAAAAAATAGTATTGGAAAAGAAATACCTAATCAAATATCCAACCTGATGAAAACAATACAGAGCTAACTGTAAATGTATCCTTTACTAATGGGGGGGGAACCCACCAAAAAAAAAACCCCAAACCAAAATGGTAGATAACACGCCACAGACTATAAATGTTGTGAATGTATCCAAAGCATGTATCTTTAAAAATAAATTGGGAAAAAACCCAAAACCAAACCAAATAAAAAAAAAAAAGAAAAAAGAAAAAACCCAACCAACCAAAACAAAAACCAACCAAAAACCAAACAAACCACCACCACCCCAAAAAAAAAAAATAAAAAAAAAAATTCAAGATTCTGGGGGTCATACAGAAGAAAGAAAGAGGGAATATCTTTTTTCTTGGCAATTCAGAAGTCCTAGATACTTAGCTACCTTCAATCAAAATGCATAAGCAAGATTTAGGACAGGGACTGGGACTGGACTGCAGTACCCCTTGCTCTCTTTCTGGCCTTTTCAGTGCTGAATTCTTCTTTCATAGGAGCAGTAAAGCTTCTTGGGGAAGGGCAGTAAGTGCCTGCGGAGCTGACTGCCAGGGGAGAAAGGATTTGGGAGGGTTACATCCTTCTCCCTCCCCATCCCAAGGATGGTACTCTGTGTTCTATCCCTCAGGCAAGCGCAGTAGTCTTATGTATATACTGCAGTGTTAAAGAAATGGGCAATGTTGCTGAGAAACAGATGTCATTGTAAAGCCCAGATGTAGTTTTTAAAGGGCATGGGGAACTGGACATTTTCATGAGCCTGTCCTGATTTCAACCAGGACTGAGCTAGTTTTGTCTTCAACAGCTCCTGTGTTTTGGATTTAGTATGTGAAAAGTGGTGATGATATGTTGATGATGTTGGTTGCTGTTAAATGATCAAGGACACTTTTTTCAGTTTTCCAGGTTTTGCTGATGTGCAGGTACAAAACCTTGGGAGGGCACAGCCAGGATAGTTGATCTAAGCTGGCCAAAGAGAATGTTCCATGGCATAGACGGCCGGTATAAGTGGGGGTCAGCCATTGCCCCCCGTCTGGTTCCTTTGGTTCATGTTCTGCTATTGTTCCCTTCTTGTTACCTTATTTTCAGTTTTGTTTGTTCGGGCCTGTTTGTTCATTCATTCAGCTGTTTGTTCCCTCGCGATCCCTCTGGAACTTGCTGTTCCAGGATGGCTGCAGGGGAATATCCCTGCTCCCTGCCTGCTGCTTGGGATGGGCTGTTTTGGTCATTGGTGGTGAGAAATAGTACAATCCTTTTTTCTTAATATATATTCTATTATCCTTATATATTACTATTATCATTAATATATTTTTCTTTTTCTTTGCTGTCCTGGTGAACTGCTTTGATTTCAATCTGTGAGTTGTCTCCCTCTCACTGATTCTCCTCCCCACCCCACCAGGGAGCGGGCAGTGAGTGAGCAGCTGCCTGGTATTCAGTTACCAGCTGGGATTAAACCATGACCAGGTCCTTCTTGCTGTAGTGGGTGAGATTACATCAAAGGCGAGAGTTTGGCAGTAGGCTGTAAGTAACTGTAAATATGAAGGTGTTCAAACTTACACCAGAGCTGACTTCAGCTCTGCCCCCTCCTTTGGCTGCATTGCAGCTGGATTAAAAAGGAGTCGGGGCTCGCAGCATTTATTCTGTAGTTCCCACATGGCCAGCCACAGTGTCATATCGTAGCAGTATCATAACCAAAAGAAATCATTAAGTCAAAGTCACTTTTCCTAGACTGTCCTCCTGTTCCACTTTGTAGCAATTTAACACATTCATCACTTGCTTTTATGCCACCTATCCTTGACTTACCAAGCATGATGGACTGCACAGCCAGGCCTTTTTATCAGAGCTTTCAGAAAGCTACATCCATACATCACCTTCCCTGTTTATTTCTCTAAGTGCCCTTTCGCAGCGCTCAGTTCTCTCCGTGCAACAAAGCACTAGCTATGGTAGATGAGTTTATCTATAATTTACTTAACTGGTATCATGAATTGAGACTCCTGCCATTGCTAGCCTGAGTTAATTATGACAACATTAGCCACAGGACTTTAACTTTTGTTCGAGGAGCCTACCTGATTCACACAGAATTCATATAATGAGATAGTGTTAAACAGCATGGCTGGCTGCCTTTCCAGCATTTATTCCTGTATAGCGAAGCAGTGAGTTCCCAACAGACTTAAAAAGACAAGCACACAATACAAAGCCATTTGTGACCTTCCTGTTGATTTATTCTCAACAGCCAACAGGTGCCTCATACAGAATTTGAACTAATACATGCAGAAAGACAAAAGCAGCAACCTTACAATGAAATATGTTAGGGACAACTTCTAATCCTCTCTGTTTTCATAGCACTGCTTGTGTTGAAAAGATGAGAGAAAAAGACAAAAAAAAAAGGGGGGGAAAAAGAAAGGAAAATCCTGAAAGAGTGAGTACCCCAGATAGCTGCATAATGCTTAAGAATTCTTTTTTTCAAATGCTAAGCATTTCCTTCTCAGTACTGGCTGACAACAGAATCATAACTTCATCAACAGTACTTTGAATAGTCTCATTAATGACGCATGGTCTTGGTTTGTCCCTGCCTCAAAATCCAATAATCTTTTCATACCTGCTATTGAATGTGTGTTTATGTTTGTCCTCCTCATGTGTACAATACATTCATCCTTATCAGATAATCTGCTTTTGTGCTTGGATGTTCAACAATTCAATAAAGGGTTAACAATAAAAGGGGGGGTAAAAGGGAGGGGGAGGACAAAATGGTTTATTTTCAGTACAAACTAACTAAACAATGGGAAGGAAAGTGTATTATATCATCTGTAGAAAGCAGCCTACTCCATCCAATTCTAGCCACAGAGAATATTTAGAAAGCATAGGTCTTGAGATTTATTGATGTACAATCTTGCCTTCATTATATAGGGTAGAGGCATTTTCTTCTAAAATAGCCAATTAAGAGAAGCAGCTCCCTTAAGAACAGCTGCACAGAGTATTCCTGTCAAGCCTCTACCTTGTATAAATATTTTTAATTAATAGATGCCTTCACCAAATATAGGAAAAAATTAAGCATTAGTGCTCACCAGAGACCCTGCTATTAGAGTGATTATCTTAGATTTAATTTCATTTGTAGATGCCATTAATTTATTTTGAATAGATCACTAATTTGGTTTTATCTATTTCTTGTTCAGTTTTTGTAGATATTAGCAGGCTGCATTTCCTTCAAAGCCCACCAGCTTTCCCCTCCTACCTCCTTCAGGCTCTCTGCTCTTCAGAGTGTGTTTAGGTTTAAATTAGCTGGACTGCTGCAGGCTAAGATACAAATTAATCTTCAAACGTGCCACAAGATAGAAGTTAACGCTCTAGCTGAGGGACTTAGAGCAGGAAACCATTACTGCTGCAAGTCATCGGTTCTGTCTGGCAAAGCAGTAGTTGCATCACATAAGAGCAGGCTGCCCTTGAAGTACCTTCTCTTCGAGTGAGTGGCACTGGGTATTGTTGCACAGTATATAAACCTCCTTTTGTCAGCTTGTATTAACCACAGAATTGACTTGTAAGACATTTTTACTTGGGGAGAGAGAGAGATGAACAATGTCCTGTCTTTAACAAAGGATACGTCAGTGCTGCAGCGTAGAGAGGAGCTACTGGAGTTGGTTTCTTGGAAAATTACATCAGCGTGTTCAAAGCTGTCTGCTGTCACAGCTCAGCTGCTTCTCCTTCATAGGTTGGGGGATTTCGGTGCAACTGTGTGGAGAGATGGCTCCCAGGGCGACATGTCTGATAGCCGCTCTGTTAGCGTGAGCTCAGACGGCCCTTTGCTTTGTATTAGTCTCATTACTTTCAGGCTTGTGCCCATGGGGTTCAGTGCATGCAAGAGCACTTTGTGGTTACACTATATTCCTCCAAGTGTGGGGTTCAGGAAGGTAGGAGGTAAATTTTCTTTATCCCCATTTAGACTAAGACAAGAAGCCAAGGGATGGAAGGCGTCTTTGCTCTATTTTTGATCTGGCAACTCTGATACAGAGGGATGGCGTGACTTTTTTTTCATTCACACAGGAAGTTTTAGGCAGAGCCTAGAAGATGAATCTAGATCTTCTGTGTCCCAATCCAGGTCTGAGCTGTAAAACTATCCTTTATTGTTTTGTTATGTATGACTGGTATTTGCTAAAGAGCAGTCCCTGAAACTAGTCTGAAGTTTGTTTTTCCAGATGAACCAAGTTAAGCTTGATAAAATCATAGTAGGTCTGGGAATAAGGCGATGCTACATTTTCAGGAGCAAAAACCATGAGAGAACATGGCTTACATGAGAGAATAATTTTAGAAATTAATCGGAGTATGTAGAAGTGAACTGAATGGTAGGAGAGCAGGCTCCCATCTGATCAGCTACATGTGTGCTCTCTTAGAAGGCTGGGAATAATTAATGTTTATAATGAATCTGTCATAGCAATGAAGCCTGTACCTCCTGCAATCACAGTCAACTTCTTATTGTTCACAGCGTAAGTGAAAGAACCTCTAGTGAGGTTTTAATAACCACTTCACCTATCCATTTATGAGACAATCCTCAGAGAAGGGGATGGCCCACGTGCTCTTCGTATGTACTGTTCAAATTGAGGGGTTAGTAAGCACATCGTAGTCAAAAAAAGACAAATATTAATGCAAAGGAAGGAGGAAATGATGATGATTATTGCTACCAACCTTGACATAGTAGTAGATTTTTTTGTTCTGTGTGTGACTGGTTTTTTCTTTAGCATTTTTCTTCCTTTTTTTTTTCTTTCAGTGTGTGAAAGTTAGGTTTTCATATCAACATAGTTCTATAAGGTATGACTTGCTTAAAGATGTTTTTATGCACATGCTCCTGTTAGAAAATTAGGATGGTTTTTCCAGCTGTATTTACAGTTGTTACTTCTGTTGTCCAGTAGTTCCTCCAGAGTAAATCTTTTCCTCTCCAGAAGAGAATTGTAGATCCAAAATGGTTCCCCTGTTTAAGGAAGGATAAGGTTTTTATGAAGCTAATATAGCTGAGTGTAGGTCTGTGTATTCTTCCTGCACCTCTACAGAGGGAGAAACTGCAGATAAACTACTTCTTCCCTGTGACAACAGTCACTAGAAGACATCTCTTTCACACAGACCCTCTTTGCTACACGATTTCTGAAATAACCCATGCAATCTTCACCCATTTAGGTATTGCAGAAGACCTACTGGGTTGTGGGCAGCATGAGAATCTTCCAAGACCATATTTTAGCTGGGAATGGGATTCCTGTGGTTTGTCAGTTAATCTGACAGGTATGGGTAAAATAGGGGAAAATCTATTCATAGCAACCTGATACTATAAGACACTTAAAAATGAGCATAGAGGTAACTGTGCAGATGTGTAGGCAAGTCATAATGGCCTCTCTTGTACATTTTAAATCAGCTCCAATGACAATGATCTGCTGAAGCTGCTGCATCCAGACAAGGAGGTCAAGGAATGCAGTCTGCGTATCATGCCTGACATCAAAAACTGTGAAGAATTTCCTCATAGGAAAGCTAGTTCTTGGGCTGGGCTGTGAGTGTCTGCGGAGCTCCATGACTGAGGAGCGCTCTCTTGAAGACTTTGCCATAGCATGAGATGTTCTGTCCATATCTAGAAAAGCGGTGCTATTCTGTTTGATTGCCAGATCAGTGGGTCTCACTAGCTTCAACTCAGAAACAGAGGAAGTTAAAACCATAGGAAGCAGGAGGGAATTTTGTAAAAGAATGGATAGAGACTATGGAGAAAAATCCTAAATTTTAACCAAACTGATGTGAAATCAAATAATAAAAGGTTTGATGGCTACATGATGAACGCATTAGCTGTAAACACGAAATGCAGCCTGCTTAGAAGGAGCTATAGATGATGTCCACCAAGACTGGAATGAATAAGTACTCATATTGATTCCTTTTGTTGGCCACAAAAGATAGGGGTCCTGGCAACATCCCATAGTGCCCCTCTCCATAGTACCTTCTTCAAGGCATTTACAGGGAAGACTTGCAGAATGTCACTGTTTTCCACAGCCAATGCCAGAAGTTATTTTTGACTGCTAGGGATTTTAAGTTTCATCTAGATGCCAAGGTAACCTTGGAGTACATTAGGGAGACCTGCCTGTGACCATTCATCTGTGGGTGATAGCCTGCTTGTGATAAGAGACTGACTGTCTCAGAGTCACTGAGCATCTGAAAAGAGGGTTCTCAGGAAAGATTGTGTTGATACTTGCTTTGTGAGTCCCCACTGTGTAAAGACTTCTGTAGACCATAAAACTTTCCCTTTGACTACGAGCTGTGTCAGCTACTGGACCAGGAGCGATTTACCTGTGGTTGTTTCACTTCACAAATAAACTGTCTTTAATATATTCTGCTGTCATAGAAATGTTGGCTAGACATTTTTCCAGTAAAAAGTTGGCCATTGATTTCTTTTTAGTGCTACACAAAAATATTTGGCCATTGATTATTGCAGATGAAAAGCCTGCTGTGCGGTGTATGCTTTCAAAAAATACACACAGGTGTCGCAGTAAAGGCAAGAGTGTCTTCTCTCCATTTGCAGAAGAAATAAGAGTTCCATTCAGGGGAGCATAAGATGATAAAAATAGCTATTACTGGTTCAACCCAGGGTCTCATTATTCCTCTCCTGTTTCCCAATGTTGTTGCAGGATGAAGTGTGAAGGTGCATGGAACAAAGGGACCTCAGGGATATCATGATGGCAATCAGTGGCACATCCCTGGTCTTCTGCCTATTCTTGTTCACCAGCATGTGAATGTACTGCAAGCAGCAGTCTTCCTCTGAGCGACTGACCATCCTGGTGGGCTGTTGAGGTCTGTGTTCTTCTTCAACTTCCTCACAGTCTTTGGCAACCTGATGAGATTGGACTGTGGTGAAAGACTCCAGGCAAAGACATTCTATAAAATTATCACCTGTCTCTTCCTCTCTGATTTTGGCCTCATCCTCTGGCCTCAGGTTCATGTTTGGCCTCTACAATGTCAAAAAAGATCCCTACCGAAAGAGAGGGAAACGGCAAGATGAGGAATTGATAGCATGTCAACTCTTCCCAGAGTAAGTAACTGTAGATATCTTTTTCTGTTATGATATAAAAAACCCAAGCCCTTTGCATATTGCTTTATCATCATCATTCTCTTTCATCTGACAGCACAGTTTTGTGAGCCCAGCAACTGCGTATGCAAGAATGGTGTGTTATGGTAAGTAACAGCAGAAATTGCATTTGATAAATTTTATTTTTCCTATTGGAATTAGCAGTAGGGTTTTTTTCCAAAAGTAATTGTTGTTTAGAATGGTTACCTGAGTAACTTTCATAGAATCATAGAATCATAGAATGTTTTGGGTTGGAAGGGACCGCTAGCGGTCATCTAGTCCAACCCCCCTGCAGTGAGCAGGGACACCACTACCTAGACCAGGTTGCTCAGAGCCCCGTCCAACCTGGTCTTGAATGTTTCCAGGGATGGGGCATCCACCACCTCTCTGGGCAACCCGTTCCAGTGCTTCACCACCCTCATTGTAAAGAATTTCTTCCTTACATCTAATCTAAACCTACCCTGTTTTAGTTTAAATCCATTACCCCTTGTCCTGTCACCACTGTCCCTACTGAAAAGATTCTCCCCCTCTTTCCTATAGGCCCCCTTTATGTACTGGAAGGCCGCAATCAGGTATAAATTGAGCTATAAATTCCTATTGACATCTGTTCAGAGCAGGTAATAGTTTATTTGATTTGACATGTTAGTCATGTTCTCTTTATGGCTGAGCCATAAAAATTTTAATCAGGATTCTAGTTTTTATCCTAGAATCGTGCGTTTGAAACTTTTTTCCTATGTGAGTTGGTTGTGTTGTTTTCCACTAGAAATACTTATTTTTAAAAGAATTTTAATCTAGATAGTCTGCTTTCTGAGAAAGAGTAAATTTGTGTAAAAAATCATAAATAACTGAAAATGGAATTACAACCACTAACTAGTTTTCTGCTTTGGTCAAATAATCTGGCCAAAAATTATAAGCATTTTAATGACAAAATGCCATCATATTGTCCTGTGTCCTTATTTATCTCCCTGGGTTCTCTTCCTAAAATCTACATTTCATATTGCATTCCATGTCTTTCCAGAGAAGAGAAAGCGTACTGTCGCTTGACCCCAGCATATAAAGGAGTGCAAACTCTGTGAAGCTCCAAGAATGCGCTTCAAATCCAAAATATTATTGCTTTTGGCTAAAGCATTTAGAATGGGGCAGGGAGGATTCTTCCATAAAGTTTTCTGTGGGCAGAGCATGATGAAGCAGAAATGTTGATATGTTTTCAAGTGACCACTAGAGAAGTATTTGCTAGTATATGTCTGATATGCAAGTTCTCTGCGTAATGCCAATTCATAAATGTGAACACAGGCAAAATGGAATTAAAGCTGTTATCCATGCAAATATCTGTAAGCAGTATGTTTCAGCTTGTCTTTAGGTCTTCTGTTCACCAATCTGAACTAAATACTCTTTCAAGTTGTGTTTATTGTGTTTGTTCAACAATGGAGTTCTTCAGAATGCAGTCTAATTTATTTTAAACCCTAAAGAATAGGGGGAATTTTACTCTGACAATGGTGATTCATTGTGAATCTTTAAGTCCATTATGGAGTAGAAGTGTTCAGAATTATTCTCGATCGACTATTGAACTGATTAATCTCTTTTTTTTTTTTCATTTTGTCCCGTTACTGAACTGACCAGGTTTTCTATGAAAGTGTTAATTACTTAATACTTCTAACTCTTGCCAAAAAAAAAGGCACTTTTTTAATGAACTACCTGCTGCTACTATTTCATTAAGAAACTGATATTTTTTCAGGCATTTGGTTTGTCTGCTTAGGCAAGTCTTCTGTTTCTATACTATGGTTAGATAATTTAGTCTGTTAAAATGAGAAAATAACCAAAACTGTCTAACCCATAATGACTTGCAATATTACTTTTCAGCATGGATAATTATTCACTGACTATTTGTGAAGTATTCTGGATTCATAAATATCTTCAGGGCTAAAAACATTTGTCATGCAGATATGCATATGCAGTTAATAAGCCACAAATAATATCTGAATGAGCCAACAATGCTTATGACAAAATTACTATTTTTTTTTGTGGTATTTAGCAAAGGTTGCTTAGGATCTACAAATAACTGCTGACTTACAGATTCTGAAGGCCAGGTAGAACTGTTGAATCATTTTTCTAATTTCCTAGGTAGTGTAGACCAGATATTCTTACCTAGTTATGCTGGATGATGCTGTGTGCATTTATTTTTTTTTAATTCTGAGTGTAGATAGACTGAAGAAGTTTAAATAAAAGCAGAAAAAATCAGGTGTAGTAATTTATGAGGCCTAATGATAAAAAAAACCCCGTAGCATTCTCACATTTAAACAGTGCAGCAGTCTTGTCATAGTTAAAATTTCCTCTTTATACAGGATGGAAGGGTTCGGGGAATTTCTTATTCCTCCTTTTTTGCAAAGTCATGTAGAATCATGATGGGAAATAGATTCCAGTGACAGTTGTTTCTCTATAGCAAATGTGATTGTTAATGGAAAGAAATGCAAGACAGCCATCTGTTGGATTGCACAGCAACAGGCTTGGTTTCCAGGTCCGGGTGTGGGCTGCCAGTAGCCCAGAAAGGAACAAGTGCAGTGCTCATTACAAGGGCAGATGGTGTTTGTGGACAGTGTAAACTCAGGCTGAGCATAAGTCCACTAAAAAGGAAACGTATGTATGTGAAAGTGGGTCCTAGGAGTACTGCAGACATCTGGGATGCAGGCAAGGCTTTGTCATCAGCGTGTGACTGGTTATACAGAGGTTTTCTGCATCTTTTCACAAGTAACAATTCTACACTGCAGGACTATGTGGCCAGCTGCCATCACAAATGATGGATTCAGCACTGATCCGTGTCTTGGATCCTTGTATTTTGTATATTATTGGCCTTTATTAAAACCCTTTTCCATTATATTGGTCATTAAGTGATACAGTCAATAATTGGGTCTTTCATTGTCCCTGATCTACTGGTCCAGATTGGATAAATTAGCTTATGTCATTGCCATTCGTGCTGAGGGTCTGAGCCAGTATATCTTCTTTCCCATCTGAGATACTGTGCCAGACTTCTATTTTGAACTGATTTGGTACCTTTCTTAGATCTGGGACCATTTAGATAGGCTTAGTTCCCAGTACAAAGGAGGTAACTTCACTCTGCTGTCTGACTCCAGATCTTTTTAGTAGATAGAGACAAAATAGTGGATAAACTGGCTCCCCTCTAACCACAGTCTTCAGTGTAATGCTTGAGCATGTTATCTCTCTTCCAGGTGAAAGTAACACAAAAGAGAACTCTTGATATGGTACCATGGTGCTGGGTGTTTGGGCAGGGATTTTGGAAGCCTCTCGCGTATCGCTGCTGTCACTAGCTGTTACAGCTGCATGCTGGTACTCAGGACTAAGCTCCAAACCACAGTGAATTCCATGGAAATATCAATGTTTATATTTGGCACAAACTGTGCAATTTTTGAGAGCTTGCCTTTTTTTTTTTGTCCATGATGAGGCCAATTATGCTTAAACCTAGAAAAAGTTGAGCCAGTGTTGAAAAATCACACCCTACGTGTTTTTCTGAGTACAAATAGATTGAATTTCAGTTAAAAATTAGACTGAAGTAAAAGGTCACTTGTTAATTCTAATGTAATTTAAAATCAGTGTAAATTAATTTTGTTTCTTTCTCTGTCTTTAATTTCTGCCACATGTTCTTTTGTAAGTCAGTGAAATCACAAGGATAGATAACAGCCCGTGGTTGTAAAAGATACAGGGGAGAGGGCAAAGGTGTCAGAACCATAAGAAAGGTATCCAAATAACCGGTTATGCTAAATAATGGAGCAGAAGGCTATAAGAGTTGATCTGCACTAATGATTTGTTTGCCGCATTTTGTGGCAGACATCCATCGTGAATGTTTGACGTGCGATTGCTTTAGTGGAGATAGTCAAATTGTTTGCAAACACCAAGGATGTGACCACTGCGTTCCATGTGATAACCATAAGTCTTACATTTTGAATTCCCGTGCTGTTGGGTTTTTTCTTGGTAATTTGGCTTGGACTGTGGCAGCTTCTGATCGTGATGCATTTATCTGGTATGTTAGCAGCAGCAGATTAATATTATGTTCTGAATAAGGTTCAGCTGATACCAAACCGATAGGCCTAGCCTGGTAACATCCCTTCAGATCTCACTGTGAGCTGAATGCCTGCCACTAAGGTGGTAACTTTCTGAAAGTTTTAAAATTACATAGGCAGAATTATAAATTCTGTAGCTCCTAGCAGAGGATCAGAATTACTCTTTGATATGACTGTATACCCTTGATATACAAAAATGCTTGCAATAAGTAAAGGAGGCAAATCTTGTGGTCTCGGTCCAAACTCAATGAACACTTCAGTTGGAAAGGCATTCCAGTCTCAGTATATGCAACTAGTAGACCAGGAGTAATTCTCATGTCCCATTTGCTAATAAAAAGTTGTCTTACCTGAACACAAGGCCCCTAAAAAGACAGAAGAAAAACATTATACTGTTTCAGGGGAGATGCCTGACAGAGTGTGTGCATTTTTTAAGAGAAGCTAACCTTTCTGCTATGTAAGGTTTTATTTTTCTTTAGTCAGCAAATTCTAACAGAAAAGCTCTAGTCTGGTTCTGATTTTATGTTCTATTTAATATGAATTTCATGACTTTTCTTCCATTTTAATCTCTAAAGTCTGGATTTTTCCCTTTAATTTAAATGACCTGGTTTTGAAATTGCTGACTCCTGCTGTTTGGGGGCATTCACTTCCAGAAGCTCCTGGGGAAGAGGGACTGATCCCTAACCTCAGAGGAAGGTACAAGTTTTATTCTGAATAAATAACTTCATTCTCAGAAGCAATATGGGGTGAGATACGGGAATTGGTGTATGAGTTTGTGGTGATGGCAAGGGAAAGCTAAAACAGCTTCAACAGAAGATAATAGCTACATTATGTTTATTGAAAGCAAAAGAAAAACCTTTAGAAATTTGGGAGCAAAAACAAACCGATTTTTTTTTTTTTAATAGAACGAACGTTGTCCTAGCAATTCCAAATATGTTTGATTCTGTAATAACCTTCTCCAAGCTTTGCCTTTGACCCCAAAACAAAAATAGAAGGTTTTGCCTTCATTGCTCAAGACAGATGAGTTTGTTAGAGCAAGATAACAAATGTGGATCGTGCCACTACAAATACCAAAGGGGAAGGTGACACTTCAGGTGCTTGCCTCTGGCTAAGTGTGTAAGGCCAGTGCTATATTCTTATCTAGGCACAACGTTTCTGCTTACCTCACAATAAATTAAACTGACTACCTGTCTTCACTATGGCTGAAGAAGCATTTGGGTTTGTTTTTGCTTTTCCTTTGCACCTCAGGGTAACTAATACACCTTAGCTTTCCTGAGGCGAAACATAGCGAAGGCGAGACACTTCAGTTTAGAAAAACAGTGCTATACATCTGCCTAAGGCTGACTTAGCTAAATTTATCTCGCAGTAAAACTGAAGTACTCTGACATTGCTGTCTCTATTTTTTTTGTCTCTCTTTTTTTTTGTTTTAATCTCACACAACCTTGTGTGTGCTAATTACCCCAGGTAAAACACAGCACATCTTGAGAAGTGAATGAGTTGTTTTAACTGCAGAATTTCTGGGTTATGCTAGTGGAGATCACAATGCTGATGGTACAATACTTATCTTGGAAGCAGTTTATCTTTTCCCATAGGCAGACAATCTTCTCCTGGTTCATCACTCAGTTGTGTATTTCAATTTGATTCACTCCTGTGTGGCATTCTGCTGTTCTCCTTACCTGAAGTACGTGCTCAAATTTAGCTGCTTCTGAAGTCCTTATCCTGCTATGGGCTTCCTGTGCTGCTGTCATCTCTCCACTGAAGCGAGCACTGAAGCAAGTGTAATTAACATAGGAACTGTATTTAATATTTCTGCACAATTTATCCTTCCACTCCAGAGTGGCAGCCTGAGACTTTCTGACTTTACTGCACCTAGACAAACTGAATTTCCCGTTCTATTCTCTGTAAAATATGAATTAATAGGTCAAGATCCTGACTCTCTGTGCTATTCAGTTTCTTCACTCTACAATGGCAAAAAGTCTGTATATCATTGTAAAAAAAAAAAAAAAAATCTATCTTCTATTCCACTGCACCCATAATTTCCTATTAAAGAAGTTATACTGGGTTATTTTAAGTACTAACACTGATACTTACTGCATTGTGCTTTCCTAACTTGAAAACATCTCTCACCCATTTTCCTAAAAATTCATCTGTGTACCCATTCCTCTCTTGACATATCTCCCAACAGCACAGATATAATAGCACAAAGGCTGACCATAATTTTGAGGTCAACAAAGTGCATGAAGTGTTCCAGCTCAAATACTCTCATGTATTTCTAGAAAATATATTACTAGCAAGATTTTTCTGTCTATTGAAGAGAGTAAAGAAGTTGATGAGCGTCCAGTCTTTCCAATACAGATTAGAAAAGCCCGCTGCCTCACCAATCTGAAAAATGTTCTATTAAGTGTGAATTTAGTTTTATTTTTTCCAGTTAATGGTAAAACAAAACCTTATCTTTCATGAAGTTTTAGGTATAGATCTGATGAGAGCCACTTTTGCAATGGCATTAATCTCTGCTAACAGTGGCAGTTCAGAATCCAAAGTTCAAGTGAGTAGAAGCTAGATTTAGCATAATGCTCACAAACATAATCAAATTTTTGATAAATTGGCCAATTTTCCTGCTAATTGCCTGATTATCCCAGAAAATGAACTGTGAATTGTAGGTTCTGTAATACATTTGTGACACTTCGCTGTAAAAGTCATTTGAACAGGCAATTATGGGACCCAAGATGTTTATTAATTTTTTAGATTGTACAAATCATTTTCAGTATTAAGGAGACTCCAGTAATTGAAGAGATATGCTTGAATTTCCAGTCTTAAATCACGATGCTCCACATTAACCCACCACCCAACTGGCGTAATCCAAGTCAAGGCAGAAATTAAAACCAAGACAGGCGATGTATATATGCTGTCTTTTAAAATTAAAAGTATGTAGACATATATATGTTGTCCTCTGTATTCTCAGGACACTTTAACATGCCATTATTATTAAAGTAAGAAATTAAATGGGTATATTTTTGGATTTTGAAATGTATCTGTGTGAGAGCAGGCCATAGTTGAAAGGCTTGCGAGCCACCAATGCTTGCTGTCTGTGCAGCAGCAGGTTCGCAGGGGCCGCCCAGGCACCACTTTTCAACAGTTCTTTGGCAAAAGGAATTGTGACTTGAGTCACTCACAATATTGTTTCGTCACCTGCAAATGAGTACTTTCCCCTGTTGATCTTAGACTTCACCCAAGTGCTGTGCTTTATTAAGCCAGCTGTATTTTCTCACTCAATTTATAGCACAGAATATGACCCGCTTCTCAAAAACCTTAGTGTAAGCTAAGAGCGTTTTCTTTCATGACCACTTTACTCTATCCTTTCTTACATAGAATCACACCTGCTTGTTTTTGAAGCTCACAAGTAGTGGTATTTCAGCGTGCTACAAAAGTTTCTGATAATCAGACTAGCAAGGTTCTTGATTTTGCCATAGCCTGTTTCTCTGGCAGCATAAAAAGCCTTGAAGAAGGTGGGAATAGGTTCAGAGGGAATGCTGTGACTTTGCTGGGAGTTTGTCCTCAAAGGCTGGATTTTTTTTCTCAATGACCACTTCAGGCTTAAGGTGCTTTTGAGTAAAAGTGCTTTATTCATTATCAGGTTCCAGCTAGCTGTGATTGGCAAGAGCTTTTTGGAAGGATTCAGATCGTGTCTGGCAAATTCAATCTTTTAAGGTTCTTATCTTCATATATAGTCAGATTATGCAGCAATGAGGCTCCTCTAATTTAAACCAAACACTGAAACAGCTTCTCAACGTCCTGGTTTTGTCAACAAGAAGTTGGCATAAAACACTCCTTGCCCCTTTTCCTGCAGAGGAACTGAACTTCTGCAATTCAGGAAAGACTTTTGGCAATGTCTTAGGGTATCAGGGTTGCCGTCTTTGTATTTCCTTTGGCAAAGTGTAGTTTCATGGAAGAAACAATTTTTTGCAAGACTGTTTTCATCCCAACTATACTGTTGACAGATATGTTTGTGAATGTTTCAAAAAAATCAGTGAATTGATTTTGCTTGCATTTTCTGATTTCTTTTTCATTTCCTTTTATTTTGACAGAATATTATGCTATATTTTCAGGTTTAATATCAAATTATCAAAGGCATTTCAGAATTGCCAGTCTGTTTAGTATTACAAGATTATGAATTTTTCTCCAAAGTAGGACAAAATAAAATTGAAAAGTCAGACTGTCCAACAAGATTAAAATTCTGTAGCTGGTTTTATGTTCCCATCTGTGCTTTTGAGCTTCAGGTACCTGATTCAGTGCTTACCAAACAAATGAGAATCTTTCTCTCAAATTGAATAACTTTGGACTCAACTTTAAGATAAAAGAATTTTCAAATTGATTATCAAGACCAAGAGGTTTTTTCTTTCTCTTTTAATTTTAAATATTCCTGGTGCTATCTTCTATGAAAACTGGCAGGAGGAGATGTGTGCTGAACATCCACATTTAACGTGAGAAAGTGAGAGAGCTCCCAATTTCTACACTGAATCCCAACTATGCCAGAGCATTAGTTTAGTGGAATCTGCTATGAACCATTATTTGGCTCCAACACCTTATTACTGGATCTCTGCAAACACTGTGGTGTTAAATGTTCAGGAACAATGTTTTATAAATATTGAAGACTTTGGTATGGATCGCTAGGTTTGGGGGGTGGGGGGTTTGTTTTGTTTTGGGTTTTTTAGGGATTGGACAGATTTCCTGAGGCAGCCCGTGTGTATTGGGGTATTGAATATGGAGTTGCAATGGACCACAGAAGTGACACTGGTCACATGTCAGTATTCAAGTGCGCAGCGTTGAGTGGTTCACTGTTGGTTCTGAACACTCTAGCAAGTTCTTGATGTCACCAGATGTACTCAGGACAAGAGGCCAGATACCTCCTCTATTACACTTGCAGGAACCACTCTGTCTATTCAAGGTAACGCATGTGGAAGTTGTATGTGATTATCATATACAAAGTGCTTCTCTCATCACCATCCTTATGCCCCATCCTATGCTGTAATGGGGGGGGGCTGCTGTTTCTTCAGCTCTGCCTTGCTCTGTGTGACACAGTGAACCAAGAGGAAATAAAGCCTCTCCCTCCTCAGTCATTCAAGCTAAGTACAGAGAATCAAGCCTCACTTTTTAATTTACATCTCATGTCACTGCGATATGTGACTCTGTACATAAAGGGATCAGATGGCACTTCCACGGAGCAGTTTCTCAGAAAGGAACCGTATGCTGGTGACCAGCTGACCTACGCACTTGTTTCTTTCATTCCCAAAGCTCTTTCATCATGCTTTTGAGGCTTGGTTAGGCTACCATTCCAAGACCTATGTGTTTGGATTTTTTTTGGGGGGCGGGATTTGGTTGATTTTGTTTGTTAATGAAGAGTGATATTTTCACTTAGGAGGCTGAGAGTTGCTGCTAATAAGACTCCTGGATAAAGCTCTAGAAATTCTCAGTGTTTGCCTCCAGGACAAACCCTTGGGAGAAAATCTTGCCAGAATGAAAGTGGCTTCTTAACCCACCCCACCAACCTTTTTAGTGGCCCAAGTGGGCCGATTCCAAAGATCACAAGACATTTTCTACCCTACTGACAGTGGTTTAAGTTCAGGTGCTTCTCCCAATTTAGCAGTGCTAGGAATTGGGTCTTGTGTAGTGTATTGTGAACTCAGCAGCTGTAAAAATGTTGGCAGTTGTTCTTTCATGCTTCATGTGTTTTCTGCCCTATGATCAGAAAAATAAACTCATTTATAAAGAAGGAATAAGGTGGACAGGTGTTTTAATAAAATGTTCTTTTGAAATTTCCAAACAGCTGATAGATACAAAAACAGACTTTGCATTGGAAATAACTTTTTGCAAACACTTGGCTTATATGCATTTTCACCGTGCTTTCAAAAGAAAATGATGATGCACAGCAAAAATAATTCCAGGACTCCCTTATAAATCATTTGGTCTCCACCTCAAAAGAGCTTTTTTTCTTGTCGTGTCAACATTATTTTAATTAGAGCTCTGGAGCTCCTGAGGAAGCACAAATAATCCAGGGCTGTGTTTCATACACACAGCCATCAGAGGTCAGTACAAGCTCATTCATCTGAGCAGTTTTAAAGTCTGTTATTCCTCCAATTTTACATGACAATTTTTTGCTGAAGACAAAAATGAGCCTTCATGTCTGTAACATCTTACTAGATAATGAGATTCCTGGGAACTGTAGAAAAGCTCATGAACGCAAAATATATAATATCTTAACGCCATATAGTGTGCCGGGAAAAGCTCCACTTTGTGTTTGTTCTAGTTTTGGGAATATAACTCAGCACTTGCCAAAGGACTGGAGTGAGTGGAATAGCTATACCAAGTGCTCTTCCAGATTTGGGTTAATGCTTGTGCCTTGTTGAGACTGACATTAGTCCTACTGGTTACGAAGCTTAAGCTGCTAAGAGTGAGCACCAGGACAGCCACAGCAAAGAGCCGACACCTTGCAATATATTGTTTCAGTGGCTTATTTGAGCCCAATATTAATGGGACACAGTGAAGTTCCCTCTAAAAACAAAATCTAAATAGTTTTCAGTTAGAGAATTAAGTTTTGAAGCCTACAGTCTGTGTATTTATAACTGATTTTACAATACGCTCTCTTTATTTCAAAAAAATATGCTATAAACTGCTGAAAGGGGAAAGTATAACAAAACTCTGAGCAATAGAAGGCTCAGGAAGTTCTGAACCTATTTTCCCAAACCAATACTCACTTTGGTTTCCTTCTGCATCGGTTTCACTGAAAAATTTTCCTTAGGGGAACATAAATAAAATTTTATTTGGCTATAGTGTGGAAGACTGAAAGACAGGCAATGAGTTTAGCAGTTTAAGTCCCTGCTGCAGAAAAGTGCTGAGAATCTCTGTTATGAATCTGGCAAAGAAAGAATTTGAACTTCTCCCACTATAAAAATGGCCTATCAGTTATGGGATCTTCTCCCTCTAGAGACAAAAGGTAAACAAAAAAGATGGTAACTGGAATGGATTTAAGTGTTTGCTTAGGAAAATACTTTCTAAACAATTTTGGGTTTGGCCCAAAAGAAATATTGAAACATAGAAAAATTCTGTGAAATATGATTTTAGTTCCCTGGACTCAAGAAATAGTAATGTGAACTGCTTTTTATCTGTAACTAAGCTATGAAAATAAATTTCAAATGTAGGTGGTCAGTTGCAAATTAAAAATGCAATTTATTAACTTGATTTTATTGGAAGAAACTTAGTCTCAGAGGATAACAAATATTATAAAATTCTGCATAACCGGAAGTGATCTCACTATATTGGTTGTTAATCTTGAAGCCTAGTTTCCACAGCCATTTATCACTTGAAAATCTCAGCTTTCATTAAGACACTGTGTTTTTGCCTTTGTGTCTGTGGAGGACCACATGAAAATACAAAAAGCACTAAACTGTTCCTCTACTGTCCAAAAAAAAAAAAAAAGAAAAAAAAGAGAGAGTATAAAGCTAATCTGACAAAGTCCCATTGCTCCAGGAGCTAAGGCTACAGGAGGAAACATTGAACGCCATTACACTATTGACAGCTGGCACTGCTGAGTGTGGGAAGAGAATCCTCTCACAATATCTAGCTCAAATGTCACTCCAGTAAATACATATTAAGGGTAACAGCTTTGAACTGACTAGGGAAACCTTCATAGTCCTGGGGAACGATTTAGGAGATCCCAGTATCTGATAAAGTACACCCTCCATCAGGATCAAACATCATAATGTATGTCCTGAGGTCTGAGCAGAGACTAAACAAGGCAGCACCCTGACTTCTGTTGCGGCATCAGCTAGTGTTAACTCAAAAGTCTTTGCTTTTTGCTGGTGTTAACTCAGTAATAATTAGCTATCTTGTATTGTTACAAAATAGCAAAGCAGTTTGGATTTTATTGAAGCTGATGCTGAGGGACAGAGGTACACTGTGAGGTCTAAGGAAGGCTGTGACAACCCTGGAAAGAAGGCTCACTAGAATCCAAACTGTAATCACATTTACTAATGGTGATTTGAGGAATGTTATAAGAATGGTCAGGAATTTTGCTGTATCTTATAAACAGTTACTCTCAGTCTTACTTTTATACCACGAGTAGCTGTATTGATTTGATCAGAAATATTCAAAATACAAATGTAACTGTAGGAAGGCAGGGATGTTTGCAAGAAAAGCTTTGGTATTTTGGGGAGCAACTAGTTACATCAAAAGACTTAATTATCTTACGTGTTATCAAAAGGTCATGATAGTAAACAGTGATTTGAGTTCTTGTAAAGTCCACTGACAATTCTAATTAAGCATATATGGAAAAGAGGAAATACATGAATGATTTGCTTGCTGTTCTATACTATAGGAAATATGGGATTTATCTTTAATTGTACTGCTTCCTGCAGTTAATTAATGTATTGCACTAGGTATCATGTGGAAGGTGGGTTTGGTCTGAAACTTTTCGTGTTTGATGTTAG
The DNA here is from genome assembly GCA_000699545.1 of Podiceps cristatus. Classification (NCBI taxonomy): domain Eukaryota; kingdom Metazoa; phylum Chordata; class Aves; order Podicipediformes; family Podicipedidae; genus Podiceps; species Podiceps cristatus. Next base: position 46,900 of record KL269200.1, on the reverse strand, counting down.
GGTGGATATCTAACTTGCTTGTCAAATTTCAGTAAGACACACTGAATCAAGCTAAGTAGGGATACAAGCAATCTTAAACCAGGGCTAGATAGACTCTGATCTGAGTCTCTCTGGGTGTAAATCTGAATCAGGACAGAGTGCCTTGAGTCAACAGAGCTCTGCGTAGGAACATGTCGTCTTTGGGAGAGGGCCATGACTCACTGCAGTTATCACAGGAGTTTGTGGGTTTTTTTCCCCTCTAGATTTTGTTTTTACAGGGAACTACTGGTTTTGTGTGTCTTTGTCTCAAACATCAAAATCTGGACCTGGGGAATCCCAAATATATTGCTAAAACATTACATTTTCTATTGTTGAGGAAATCTGGTTAAATCAGACAATTTTATTGAGAGACCCTTTAGTCAAACCCAGATCAGTAATAGAGCACCAGCCTATGGTCTACGAGAGCACTAAACTGTCTGAGTAAGATTGTACTAATCTTGGATCTAATGATTTGAGATTAGTGGGGTCTCCTGGCCTCGGAAATCGAATCATAAAGATGTAATCTTCACACTGCTTTAAAGGGGTTAAAAACAGTATCAAAATTCTGAAGTTCTTACATGCCAAGGAGTAGCACATACTCCGCTGATGCTGTTTATGTAAGTCAGTTGGTTCATAGGGCTATAGAAACTGGTCTCCAGAAACAAGTGCTTCTGCCAGATCTGTTTAATGACCGCCTTAAACATAATGTAAAAGAGGCAGGCAGCTAGGGCAGGTGGCAGCTGGGGCAGTGAAATGGCCATGGCTCAGCTGGCTCCATTACCAGGACTAGGAATCTTAGGAGCTAAATCAGCTGACAAGGGAAAGGTTGGAATTTGAAGCATGGCAATTCCTGTGGAAAGGAAAGGAGGAGTAAGGCCCTTTTCCTGGTACTTCTTGCACAGAAGTACGAGAGTAATCCTCAATCAAGAGTTTCTCCTGACAGTTCTCAATCCGTGCTTCACTCCTTTCCTTGAGACACTTGTTTTCAATGAAGAGAGAGTCTATTAAGGTTCCCCCCACTCTCAGTTCTGTCCTTCCCTGCTGAGTATTCAGTTTTTGCCTGTCCCAGTCAGAAGGCTTCAGTCACCTCTGTCTGAAAAAGCAGCACAAGACCTCTATCCTGGATAGGAAAGGCTGCTTTGAAATCCACTGCAAGCCGTGGGCTGCTAAATATAGCTGGAATAGTCACCTCCCAGGCTAAGGGATGAATGCACGTGGCTGGAGAGTGGAATGAGGCCTGCCTAGAAGTACGCCAAGGCCCAACTAGCCTAGCCTTCTCCAGTGATATATAATATGCTGCTTTATTTGTCACAGGGATTTGTTTCAAAAGAGAACTATAGAGACTGGAAAAAAGCAACCCTTGATTTCTGTCAAACTCACCTTGTGTAATATCAAAATTAGAGATTACAGGGGATATAAAAATTACTATTTCACCATAGGAAATAAGCTTTTGTTTTCTGGTGTTTTGGCATGATAGTTAAAAGGCTCCAATCATAAACTAGCTTCCTGTAAGACTGTAAGTGTGGTTAATGAAAAATCTTGTGACTGAAACTAATGTACTGAAATAAAACCTGCTGCTCAGGGAAACTTCCAGATGATTCTATTTGCTGGTGTATGTACCAGCTTTGAGCTGAACTCTTGGAGTCCGAGCTCCTGAAATATGGCAGTGTGGTTGGAATGCTAGAGTGGGCTCCTGAAGCTTCTGTAGCAAACGCAGGGTGTTTCAGGCTTGTACACTAAAGCTTAGCTACAAATAACCCCAAGTAAGGAACAACAACATTTTATTTTGTTGACAAAAATTATATAGTGTGATTAAATATAAGGCTTAAACCAACTTCAAAAAACATCTGTCTCAGAACTTTGTGGATTTTAAAAATTCTTGGGATAATTTTGTAATGTTGTCCTTCCTGCATTTGGGACCAATTTCTAGGAAGAATTTTTAAATTCTCACTCACCCTTTCATCTGCCCATCTGACCCTTGGTACAACTTCAGAGCTCCATTGACTTCAGAGAGGCATGAAATTGAGAAAGAATTGCAGCTAAGTCTGCTAAAAACAGAATTGCAACTGAGTCTGCAAAGCCGTAGATGGAGCAAAACTCTCAAAAGTCAAAAGAAATCCTGCACAAGTGAAAATAGGAAAAAATACGGATCTGGAAAACCTTTTGAAAATTTACAGTTTGTCAGTAAAGTGAGCAATAATTTGGTTTCTTGCACGCGTTTGACAGTGTAGGGTAAAAATAACTAATGTCAACCATAGTAAAGTATCATGAGGCAACTGAATGAAAAATCTTTAGTTTTACAAAGCAACCTAGCGACCAGCTCTTTACCATAATAACTGGTAATAAACACAGATTCCGCCCCCCCTGCACCCCCCCTCCCTCCATCTGTATTTCCTTAAGAGATAGGATGGCCAGAACTCAAATGAGGAATAACAAAACTATAGGCAATGACAACAGGAAATGAGACTCAAGATAGCCCATGTATGGAGGAGTCACATTTAACACAATAATCTAATTCTGTGTCTTATCTTGAAACGATCTGCTCACTGGCAATGGGGAAGGCAAATAATCTACTGTATCATGTCACTAAGTTTAGTAATGCTAATAAAAAAGTGTTGAAGCATAACTACTACTTAGATGAGTAGGGCTATTGACCTCACTGGGTCTAATCACATGAGGTGCTTCATTGAATGAGTAAGAATTGCAAAACAGAGCCACTTGTTCTTAGATTAAAAAATGTATTTGAGGTGTTTTGCAATGCTACTTTTTTAAACTAGGTAGTATTACTAGTTCGCATCTGGGCCTGTCTAAATCTCACACTTCCGGAAGCATCAAGCAATTACATTACAAGAACAATGAGCAATAACCTTTAAGCTTTGTGTGAAATCACTTCTTAATTTCCTGTTGAGAGACTGAAATTTCATCATTAAACATAGGTTAAAGCTATGTCTTTTGGTTCAGTTTTGTTAGTAATACTAAGGAGATTTGTCTTCCTGGTTAACTATCAGTTGTCTTAGTGTTCCAGATGTTAGTAGCTAAGAACGACTTGTCTGAATTGATGCAGTGGTGACACAGAAGAGGAACAGGTGGCACAGGGCTGTCCCTGCTCCGTTCATCACATTGACTGGAAACAGTGACAGTGCCACACTGGCTTGTTCCAAACTATGGAGCCCAGCAAACAAATCAGCCTGACTGGCAGGAGGGCTCTGAAAAATAGACTGAAATCTGCCTTGGACAGCTATAGAGGTTACATGGCTACGGGTCCCTTTGCTGGTGAAAGAGGTCGCTAGAAAAAATTTCCAAAGCAGGAGGTTTTGCCTCTACCTGGTGCTTGTAAAGTTCTTTCATCCTTTGGCTTCAGTGAGTAGTTCTATTGACTTCACTGCGTCTAAAGAAGGTTTTTGTTTAAGGAGTAAGAATTGCAGATTCGATTTTATAATCAAATGCTAGGTAAGCACGTAGTAATGGTATGATACTTGTCAGTGAAAAAAGTTAGAGCAAAAGGATACACTAGGTTTACTTGTGCTTACTGCTGTATTTTTGCAGCAGGCTCTTAGTTACTGTACTGTTATTCTTTTTGTCTAGATCCAATTTTCTGTATTACTGTTGGGTTTGTCTAACAATGTCATTCCAGTCAGATATTTTTATCTTTGTATCATAAAATAGGGACAGAACCATATCAGCAGTGCAATATATAGTGTTAATCCTTGCAAAGAGATTAGTGTCAGGTGCCACAAATGTCCTGGGGTTGAGTACAGATTCCTAACCAGATGTGTATCCAAAATCCCAACAAACTCCTAATGTTCTGAGTACTCACAACAGATTGGTATCTGAATACACTCAGAGAACAAGTTCTGGTAATATTGCTTAAGAAATCAGGGGGACAGGATATTTGTATGCTTATGGCTTCCAACTTTTTTCCTGTTGTCTTGTTCTATATCATGAAAGAACATGGAGATGCAGGATTTGTAACTAAAGAAAAGCAGATTTTGGTGTTCTGCCAAAAAAGGAAACTTTTGGGGTTTTTCTAGCTGGGCCTGCAGTACAGGTTGTTATAGAAGGCCAAATACAAGTTTTTGGTATAGGATATTTGTTGGTATGTCATTAAGAAGTTTCTTCTTTGTCTTGGTGAACACATTGTTTTTGTCAGGGGCATATTTATAGTTTGGAAGGAATAAGAGTATTAAGAATGGTGTGCTTAAAAAAACCCCAAACTAACCAACCAACCAAAAAACAACCTGAACTAAACACGAGTAAAATAACTTGCTTGTAAAAAATGAATAAAATTAACTGTTTTGTCCAGATTGGAAAGTGGAACGTGGATAGACTCTGATTGCTCCCTTCACAAGTGATGAACTGTTTACCTGTTTTACTCTTGACTGCTCTAGCAATGTTGAGGTTATCTGCCAGAAGACTATTTTGTACAGTAAGTGGAAAAATGTAAATTTGTAATTCTTGCGCTAAGGGTGTGAATAGTCCCCCAATATGAAAGTTTGAGGATTCAAACCCAGTGTAATTTCTGGTACTTTTTCCGTACAAGCAGAGTAGCTTGTTCTGTTACCTCTTATTACCTGAGTTCCATATGTCCATCTGAAAAGATCTTGGAAAAATGTTTGTATAAACTTCTCTCTGCACTCAAGAGTTAGCAGAATTCTTTGAAATGAAAAAGTCAGAAAAATTCCCTCTCCCCTGTGAACCCAGCAGTAACACTTTGAGATATTGCAGCATACCCTGTGTTTCAAACAGGTGATTTGGGGCTGTTAGAATTTAACTTTGTCAGGAGAGATTCTCAGCTTTCAATAACAAAAGACTTTGCATTAGTACTTGAAAATATGGCTCAAATGCATCCAAAAGTTTTGGAAAGGAGAATGTCTCAAATCATTATTATTTTAAATTCATTATATGATATTTCAGTATCTGATATTGGCTATATCCAGTCAATCATGAAAACAATTATAAAATATTTTTTTAATCTACATCACCAAAAATAAGTAGGTATTTTTAGAGCAAAGCACACCTGTGACTGAATTTCCAGTAGGTCAGGTTATGATAATGGCAGACTGTTAATACAGAGTACAGGTAGTTTGAGGATTTAAGTTTTACGGTAAAATAAACAAAAGGGAAGGAAGGAAGGATTTAGGAGCCCCATTTCTCAAGAGAAATATCCAGAATCAGTGGGTACATGCAAACCTTTTAGACTGTACAAAGGATATAATATTGTAGTTTTCAACTTATGGACACTAAAATACCAAAAGGGACTATGAAAATAACGGTCGTGGCAGCAAAAGAGCAGAGGACCTTTCCCTAGGTTTTAATAGATCTAAATGGTCCAGACAAGTACAGCCTTACAATATTAACTGATCTCCAAAAAAATCTGTAAGCACCACATGCCAAGAAGACAGCTGAAACTACTAAACACAGTAACCAAGTTATCCTGAGCCATGATGCTTTTCCTTCATAACATAACACATCTCATTAGCTAGTAGAAACTTGGCTACCTGGAAGTCTAGTGCTGTTTTCTTCTACTCAAAACGTAGCCTCCTTTATTTACGTAACTATCCTAATGCAGACTTAAGATATTTAAGATGTGTACTTCTGATTATAAACAGGAAAAAAAACAGGGAACAAATTACTAATTTTATCTAAATAGTGGCCTGAATGGTAGATTTCATCCTTAATGTCTCTGGAATATAAACAGATGTTTTGAAATGTGTGGTGTACTTCTGTATTTCAAGAATAATATCCAGAGTGATGCTCACATGCTTATACACGAAGCTTAGGTCTGGTTATAATATGCCAGTCTGTCATCTCTTACTACTCTAAATCCATAGACCATTTACTATAATAATCTAAACTGTTTTTCAAAAGTCCACCAAAACTTATGCTAGTTGCTGACACACTATTGATGAAATTAAAAAATCGTTAGAAATTGAAGATGTCTGCTGCAACCGGTAACTTACACTGCTGTTACTCCACCAACATATATTGCCTTAAATAATGTGTTATTGTAGTGCAGGAGTAGAATGACACTTCAACCCTAATTGAGGAGGGAATGACATCTGTGGGTAGCAAGAAATACGTTGTATTTCTCTTTTTAATAGCTACATATTGAAGCGGTAAAAGTAAAAATAATAGAAATGAGACACCTAAGCAAAGCTCTTGCTATCCAACAATCAGATGATTTGACATTCAGTCATACAGTAGTATCCTGCATAACTCAAATTAGTAAAACAGCTGTGCTTAGTTCATGCAGCTCCTTTTTGCCACTGTTTTTGCTCAGAGAAATGTCCAGTAGGTTTCAATGCATCTCCCTGTAGCACCGGAACTTTAACAATAAGTACATCCAGGGAGGGTTTAATAGAATGCAACATTAAAATGAGACATGTTATGCATATGACATTTAGTTTGGGGTTTTTAGATGCGTCCACTGCGTTTGAGGGTACTTGGGTTATCAGCGATGGTCTGGCAATTCATGCGGCCTGCTTTGAATTAACTTCACTAGTGCACACAACTAGTCCTGGTCGCACTGATATCCAACAGCAAAATTCTGTAGTTTATTCTGCTTTTCAAGAAAAGATAATTTATTTCTAGTGTTATATAAGCACTTAGAGGTGTGATTGGAGCTCCATTATGTAAAATGAGAGCCGTGTTCTGAAGAACCTGTAACAGACTTGAAATGAAAGACACAGCTGGTGGGAAGCCAGATTCAGAACATGTTCTGTGCCAGGGGTGTGCAAACAGCAATAAACAGAGCATCTGCCCTAGTCAGCAATGTCTGAGCTTCCCTTTGAAAACAAGTACTTTCATGTAGGTATGAGGAAACTTTCTTTCCTTTCTCCTCAAAGCGAACAGTTAGTAGAAACGTATCTTCATCTAAATTACTAGTACTTCATCCCTCTCTCAGCGGTGGTTTTGTCAAAAATTCTTTTCTTTCAGGGGCACTTCTCTTCAGTCCCTTAAGCCAACAGTCTCCGAGATGAGGGTCATTTGTTTCTAAAACGTTTTCTGATCCCTTCACGAACTTAGAGTAATCAAGTTGTTAAAGTGAATTCACCCCTGTCTGCAGTGGGGGTTAGAAGCCTGGAGGAAAGTTTCTGAAAGCGTATGGAACTGCCAGCCTGGGTGGTCTAACAAGTGTTCATAGAGGGCACCTAGTTCTCCACGTCTTCTCAATGAGCGTGTTGATTTATGCCTGTGAACTGTAGATTTCACGCTCTGACCAGTTCAGTGACTTTACTCACATCAAAGTAAACCTTTGATTCCCAATAAATACTCGTATATATATCACTGCTTTGCTGGTAGACTGTGATCATAACTGGAAGTATCTTCCCTTCCTTAAACCCATGCAAACATGTTTTATTAGTGCCATCCAATCCAATATGAATTCTCAGAATTTTCAATGGCCACTCTGTGTGTGTTTTTGTGTTTGTGGGTTTTTTGTTTTGTTTTGTTTTGTTTTTCCTGAGTCCACTAATGATTTTGTGGGTAGGCAGGATGGAGGAAGGCCAAAAGCTCTTTGTGTATTACTGACCGCTTATCCACAAAAATATGTTGAAAGGAAGAGCGAAACAGTAGATTGCAATGATAAAGCAATACAGGTGAAATTCAGATGGAAAATGTAAAAGATCAAGTCTCTGCCTGCTTCATGCAATTTCTCAAGAGCTTCCCTTGGGCCATCCATCAAATAAAGAAATGGAGAGGTTTAATGAGGTGTGTCAAGTTTTAAAGGTGACACCTGTTCTGAACTGCCCAGAACTGGATTTTAGGGGGTTTATAGACTTTTTTTTCTTTTTGGAGACAGGATCAGATGGGGGGAAGGGGCAGAAAACTCCAACTGATTGAAAAAAATGTGGAATTTCATCTTTTCATGTGAAATTGTTCTCTTCATGCACCTGTGTGACTGACTTCCCACAGAATCATGCTGTTGTGTCACTCCTTGAGGTATGAGCCTGAAAGTAGGTTAGTAATGTCCCACCTTTGTGATTAAAAATCAACAAATCGTCTGGGCTGTTGCTATACTAAATAACAACACATTTTCAAGGCCCATTTGGGAAAAAACAAACCAACCAACAAACAAAAAACAACAACCAACCAACCAAAACAGTTAAACTTTTTTCAATGCAAGAGATTTGCATGCCGTGCAGTAACTTCGTAGCATACCAAGCGAAATTTTCAATCCTTTGTAGACCCCTCCAGTGTGTGTATCCACGTGTAAAGACTGCAGGTTTGCACAAGAGGCTTTCTTTCCTTGGGTGCCTATATCCATCATCCCTAAGAAGTTCTTGCACCCTGGTAGTTCACAAGCCAGAGTGAATTTTCTGAAAATGTCTCTTAGGCAAAACCAATGCAGTTCGGAAGCCTGGAGTCACATTTCAAGTTATGAAGCAACACTTCTCCATCCGCTAGCCCTTAAAGAGGCCTCCCTCCCTTTTAAGATCTAGTTGCAGCCTGAGGTGTGGAGGAGGTGTTGCCAGCAGAACGGCAACCTCCATGTCCCTTGGAACAGGAGCGATGTTGAGGAAAACTCATGACTTGATACGCACTTGTAGAATGAACGTTATAGTAATTTACATAAGTAGGTAAAAAACCAAAACAAAACAAAAAAACCCAACGTTGCTTCCCAGGGCGCAATAGTCATTGGTACATGCTGAAAGGATAAAATTGCTAAACTGGTCGTCTTGCTTCACCCAGAAAGGCTTTTATAATGAGCAATCAAATGGCTGTATGAGTCTAATCTGTTCAACAACTGGGTCCAACAACAGGCTGCAGTGCAGCAGCTGTAAGCATGTCAGACTGCACCCTCTGAGGCCTTGCTGCTCCCTGGCTCTTGGTTCCTAGGGCTAGCTCAGCTTTCACAGCTGGACGTGGCTTCTTGCACCTGTGCCACACCTCTGGCTGCGCTTTTCCTGCTAGCGTGCGAGCGCTTTGCAGTGAATTCAAGGAAATTTATTTTTAAAGTGGTGCAAGACTACCTTGTTGGCAGGACCTTCCTGTTCTGGAGATTTCACAGCCTCTCTTCTAGAATTTCATGCAACTCAGCAAAGCTCTAAAATGTGCAAATTTTCCCTGTGGTTGATCTTCCCAGCCACTAATACCCGATGTAACTCAAAGTACACGGCCCCCTCTACCTCACCCCTGGGCAGCCTGTTTGTGCCCTTCTCTCCCCTCCGCTTCCCAGACTGCAGAGGTTAGTAAAGGCAGCCAGGCCAGCCTGGGGCCCTGCGGATGATGCACGGACCTGCTGGAGTTGGAGGAGCCCTGCCTGTTGTACCATGTCCTCTGTGTTGCAATGCTGGTTGCGTGCCTGTGCCATGGGTCCTGGTTCCGAGATGCTGTAGGATTATTTCCTGACCAACTTCAAAGCATTTTGTATGTCCTTCAAGGGGAAGTTGTGCAAGGGCACTTGAGGGGATCCATCAGCATTGGTGTGCAGTTTTACACCCAGATGTAGAGTGATATCCCTACTCATTCCCACATACGTATTGGCTGGGGAGGGGGGGTTAGGGGGTCTTCCCGCCTACAGCCCGTGCCATTGAGGTCTGGATGAATCTGGACAGACACTTGGGGAGGTGACTGGCCAGTTGATACCTGGTACTTGCTGTTGCTTATGCTGCTTTGTTGTTACAGTGTCTCCCTATTTGTTCATTTATTTCAGCCTTGCTGGTGTTGCTATATAGTAAGTCACTTACATATCTGAGGCAGGAAGTCTCTGATATCCATGTGTCGACAGGTACTAAACATACTGGGATTCTAATCAGAGAATAAGTCATTGATGGTACATGGAATTTATAAGGTAGGCTTCTGTAGTAAAAGAAATGATCGGGAGAGCAAGAAGGCTTTTTAACTGTGTACTCCACTACTGGGGCATGCTTTGCAGCTAATTGAAATATTATTGGAACCATGACTTTTAACAAAGTAATAGAATTAGGCTCCCTTTTTTTCTTTTTCAGCTCCCGTTTGACATTGGAGTCTGTCCAGTGAAAATTAGCATAAAGCCAGAAGATGTCTTCGTTTAGATCCTTATTGTTTCAATGTGACACATAAATTTACCTGCCATCATGAACTGAAATTGTCAGGATCTTGCAAGTAGATTGCAAGGCGATTTCACAATTATGCCGTAACTAACTGTTCTCTGGGAGGAGCAGGAATCCTGTGGAAATCCTTCTGGCTTATGACATTACAGTTTTCTGGGGATCAGCTCTCATGCTTTTTTGCAACATGTACTTTTTTTATTGGTAGGTAATCCAGTAGTGTTGTTATAAATGGGGACCCTGTGGCCACTCTAATGACACTAAATGGTCTGTCTGGGCCAAAAGTTTAATGGAAGGTTAGATGGTTTTTGGAAGGTTAGATGGTTTTGTCCTCATTTCCTGAGTGCATCAGCAGAGACCAACCTTTTAGCCTATGCAGGGTAACAGTGGTAGTGCATAGCAGAAAAATTATTTTCCTCAAATACTGAGAGACTGCTTAGGCAGAGCCCTCCCCCTCCCTTTTCTCTCTGCTCTGTTGTTAAACTTTGGCTAATAAACTCTATATATTTTACTTCACTTTTGCACCACAGTCTTCAGCAATTTGTCCCAGAGCATTTACAAAGGATTTAAATGCTTTTATTCTGATTTCAAAAGGTGAGTCAGCAAGGAGCTAATGGCATAAACATGATAATGACAAAGCAAGGAATAAAACCTAGATCCTGGGAATTTATTGACGGTTTTCCTACAGATTTATAGTAGTTGTAGCCATGTAGAACATGGTGTGTGGTCTGCTAGGAACCTTAGAAATTTGCCACCTTCTTGCCAATGTATGAAGCATAACTTTGTTACTTCTGACCAGTACCCAAGCCGCTGAAGTGCCCATGTAATTTTAGTAGGATTGGGGTCCCTTGCAGATAAATACACATAGTTCTTGTACAGTCAGCATAGCAATTTTTTTCCTCCCACTTCCCAGAACAGTAAAAAGAGAGGGTATTGCTGGTGGTGGCTTGGGTGTTACAAAGTGCACAATTATTGAGTCCTTCCTCCAACGTCCAGGCAGCATAGACTCTCATATTTTTGAGTAACGGATTTAGATGCAGCTGATCAGTAGTGTGATAGATACAGAAGCCTGAGTAACAAGTGGCTTTGAGTAAGATGGAGTTCTGAAGGGCACAAGACAACATTTTTTTTTTTTTCCTGCAGGAGAAATACCACATCCTGTTTGCAGATCATCTATGTGTATTTGGCCAGACTCATCTTTTCTATAAATCGTTTGCTCTGAATGGAATCAGGGCAGAGAAATTTTTCTGAGCCCCTAGTGGTATTTGTTTTGTGAGCTCTGGCTTTCAGAGCATGGTTAAAAGAAACTCAAAAGGACAGCTGTTTTCTGAGGTTCTTAAAATTTCTCATTTAAATTCATATTTAAATGTAGTATCTTTTTTTTCATGCTGCTTGTTCATGGTCTTAAATGTTAGAGACATTGAAAACTAAAATTAATATTCATATAAGGGCACTGGTATTTCATGGACTTTGAAATAGATAATAAGTGTAGATTTGCAGCCTGGGACTAGAGACAGAATTTGAAAGATCTGAACTGTTACCTAATCAGAGATTCCACTCCTCCATAAAGCTAATGCAGGGGGAACAAAAAAACCCCAGACAGACGCACAGGAGCTGTTAATTATACCCCTTTGTGCCCTGGAAGGTGCTGAGTCTGTTGGGAAGCATATCTGGCAGAGGTGCTAGCTGAGAAGCAGAAGCTGTTAAGGGGAAGAATGCTAATCTGCTAAGTTTTCTTGTCTTACCTTTGTCACAACAGGGTCAAGATGATCAGTAACTTGCTGAGCAGACGGCATGTTTTACAGATGTTTGATTTGCTGTGACGATCAAGGTAATAATTCACAAATGAAGAATTCTTCTTGGTGGGAGGGGGTTGCCAGGTGCAGAGAGCATGCTCTGCATTGTCTGGTTCCATTTCATAGAATCATAGACTGTTTTGGGTTGGAAGGGACCCCCAGAGCCCATCTAGTCCCACCCCCTGCCGTGAGCAGGGACACCATTACCCAGATCAGGTGGCTCACAGCCCCGTCCAACCTGGGCTGGAATGTTTCCAGGGATGGGGCCTCCACCACCTCTCTGGGCAACCCCTTCCAGTGCTTCACCACCCTCATTGTGAAGAATTGCTTCCTTATATCCAGCCTAAACCTACCCTGTTTCAGTTTAAAACCATCACCCCTTGTCCTGTCACCATTGTCCCTACTGAAAAGATTTTCTCCAGTACTTCCCCTTTAAGTACTGGAAGGCCGCCATCAGGTCTCTCCGCAGCCTTCTCTTCTCCAGGCTGAACACCACCAACTCTCTCAGCCTGTCCTCATAGGAGAGGTGCTCCAGCCCTCGGAGATCACCTAGTGCCAACCCCCCTGCCATGGGCAGGGACACCCTCCAGTTGATCAGGTTGCCCATAGCCTTATCCAACCTGGCCTTAAACACTTCCAGGGATGAGGCCTCAAGAACTTCTCTGGGCAACCTGTTCCAGTGCCTCACCACCCTCACAGTGAAGAATTTCTTCCTACTATTTAATCTAAATCTACCCTTTTTCAACTCAGACCATTACCCCTTGTCCTATCACTGCACTCCCTGACAAAGAGCCCCTCCCCAGCTTTCCTGTAGGTCCCCTTCAGGTGCTGGTAGGCCATGATAAGGTCTCCTGGGAGCCTTCTCTTCTCCAGGTACCATAGGTGATAGATATGCGGGGAAATATTATTGACCATTCTTTCTACCTACTATGGCTTTTCCTCATCTCAGTCTTTTCCTTGCAAATATGAACTCCTAACCACTTATCATGACTAACAATTTATCTTATCATGACACATTCACAATTAATCTGCAATTGAATTGTCCTTACAGATGTCTTAGTGAAGTCTAAAAAAGACTGATTCATGCAGAAAGAAGGCATTCTTGCCTAGGAAAAACACCAAAAAGACAAAACCTAGGAAATCTGAGTTCTGATGGTGAATCTGGTGTAATTGTGAAGCAAACTATTTTGGTGTTTTACTGTTTCTGTGTCATTTTAGTCAGTTAAGGGGATATTTTCTTTGCCAAAACTACTACCATCTTGTAGAAAGCTTCTTTCCAAGGATATAAGAAACAAACCTATTTAGAGATGGACTGCTTTTTCAATTGTGCTACTCTATAGTGTATCATGGAGATTTTCTACAGACCTTAATGGAAGTCTCTGCAAGCCACCGGGTGGTGTGAAATAAGGTGAAATGCAGAAGGAAAGATGCACAGATACTGCTCTTAAACACAGTTCAATTCAGGTCTCACTTAGGTAGGGACCAAAAGTTTTCCAACACATTGAAGATATCCCACTTTGCAAATCACTTCAAAGGAGAAAATACATTTAGCAATTAAGTACATGTCTCAGACAAGTTTTCAAAACCAATGCAATGTGTTTCCCTGTGTATTTTCACAGAGGTTCATTTAACATTCAATCTCCTGCGTTGCACCTACTCAAGTTGTAGGCTGCTTTTTCTGTGTGTCGCGTACATGTCATTGCCAAGATGACAGAGTAATTTTTTCTAATTAAAACACTCTAAATATGTTTATTGTCCTAACCTTTCATCCTTACTGTTTTCCAAAATGGATATTCTAACGCTACTTTCCTTTAATCTATCTCCACACTAATTTTAATTATTTTTGGAGGAAGGGATTCTATCAAATGCTGCCAGAGATGCTTATGCTTTTATTTTTGCCACTAAAATCTGAAACATGGGAATTTGGTTCAGCAAAGACAATACATGTGAGTATTTCCACAATCAATAAACTCTTGTCTTAAAAGCAAGAAAGTATGTTAGTCCTGCTTAGTAGTTTCACGTGTGATTAAAGCCAGACCTGTTTTAAAACTAAATTAATCAACTTTATGAAAGTTAATTTCTCATTAATTATAATAGCATGCCATTCATCCCATTAGTGGCCGAACTGAGTTTAAAGGGACAGTTCACTCCAGTAAATACCTGTGCGTGCATCTGTAGGGTAGGACCAAATATGTGAGTTCAAGCTCTACATGAAATTTTATTTTAATACTAAAATATTTGCCATTTCCTTGCAGGCTTAATGTTGTGTCTATCATGTTACCTATGTAAGAAGAGATTAAAAAAAAAAAAAAAAAAAAAAAAAAAAAAACAACACAAACAATCTACTCAGCAAAGTACTGCTTTTTTCAGCCAATATACTCGTAGCAAGATAAACCGTATAGTTTTAAATATTTCTCTGCTTAAATTTTCAAAGCATTTTATTACTTTAAATGGAGTAACGTAGCTCTACGTTGAGTTGTTGAGTGTAATCGGGAGAAAAAAAAATGTAATGTTCCTCACTGGGAGGTATTTAAGAGGTAATATGTCTTTAAGTGTCTCCGCCTCTGAATCCACCCACTTCTTGATAGCTGCAGCAGTCTTGTTGACTCATAGAAGCTGTGTTCAAACAATAGCCAGCAATGGGCAGTATTTTTCAGAGATTTTAAGAGCACACCTCCTGCTATGTATTTTGCGTTCTAGCTTGCTGGGGCTGAAGGTGTATGAAAGAAGCAGTTTTAAGTTTCTAAGATATTGCAAAAGATAGTTCCTCCTCTCATCCCAGAAAATCCTGACGGACCAGTTGGATACCTTTCAGGCCTTAACCAAAAACTTTATCTGCTCATCCCGCTGTCTTTTTTTACAGTAGAAAGAACTGAGACACCCTTAAGAACGGAGAATCTGACTAATTTAAACAGATGGCTAATCCCAGTGCTGTCTGCAATGGACATCTACATCATCATCATCAGAAACAGAATAACCTCTTAAAAAGTGGAATCTATAAGAAAAATGGAATTACTAAAGGAATGAAGGTAAGGTTCAATTGTTTACCTTAATTGCCTCAATATAGAAAACAAATAGGTAGTTGCAACATTACTTACAAAGCTAGTTTTATGTCAGTCTTAGTCTCCATTGAATAGGTTGTATGGATTATGCTTGTGTGTCAAATTTTATAATCTTGGGACCTGATGCTACTTTTTTTCTGGCCTCCGAAACTGCAATGAGAGTTGTGAATGCTCATGCAACCTGCTGCTGCTCCTGTGAGCTAGCCAGCCTCTAGTTCATATCAAACGCAACGAACACATGCACGCTGAAATGTAGTAGTAAGCTTCTAAAGCTTAACCCATGGTAGACTTGACTTTGCAATGTATTAATCGCTAATGGGAAGCTGTTTTATCTTCTTAAAATGCGCGTGGAGTGGTTTTTAAAGTGTGATTTATTGCTGTACGAGGATAACCCAAAAAATGCAGGTAGGAGAAGCTGTCTTTTCTTAATGTTTACATTACTGCAAGGTTAGTTTAACTGATGACTGCACTTTACTGACGCCTGCTCTCCAGCTTTGTACTGCTTAAAATCCAAGTCAGTTTACTTCTTATTTTCTCGAGCTGTCCTCTTTGAAGCCTGTACTTCTCACTTATGTGAATGTTTTGTAGAACAGTTGACATGTAGCATCCTAAAGAATGAATCACAAAACCAAAGGTATGCATTTGCCAAAAGAGCCCAAATCTTAAATGTTGTCTGTCTGCGGTACCCGTTCTGACTGGGAACATGCGTCTGTCTTGAAGTGCCCTAATTCTGGATCTTGCTGTGGTCATTAGTATAAAGTCTTGTAGTGACTAGAACAAGGCTGGCTTTACAGCACGGTGTAAAAATGGTGAGAAGGGAGCCTGAGCACTCACCTGCCCATCCCTGGCTGAAAGCTTTGGACAACAGCTGTGGCCAGGGCTCCGCTGTTTCACAAATAAACTGCTATCTTATATCTTTCTTTAAATGGGGCTTTCACGCACCTGGCACTCTAATGAAGGCACGCCTGGTGTCATGCTTAATGATTGTCTGGGCTTAGGTGGCTCCCTTGGTGTGGGTGTTTCCCAGTCATCGTCTATGTAGGATGAGGAAAGCAAAAAAGCTTGTGCAATGATTGAAAAGGCCTTTATGGGGGGGATTTGCTTCCAGAAACCTAATCTAGCATCTTTTTATATATCACATATGTCCCCTCATCATTTTATATTTTAGCTATTTGCCACAATGGTGTCTGAAGTCCTTGCTTTCCGTTTGAATGGCAGATTTCAAGGACTAAGCCTTGCCATTCGGTTATTGTTAACCTGCTGCAAATGAGCAGTTTTGAAAGCAGTAGAGTCCCAGGAAAGGATTAATTAGGATTTCCTCCTTAATGGAAAAGTTATGGCTAGAGTAGTAAAGTAGAATATTGCTGAAGGTGAGCAAAAAGGAAATAAATATTGGCCTGAAAGGGGTGACAAAGAAATGAAGGAAATATTAGTAGATAGATATATACCTGCTAGATTAGTGAAGTCCTACAAGCACACCCCTTCTCCAACCGCACAGCGTGCGAAAGAAGCACTGAACCACTGGTAAATACCATCCACGGCTGAGGAAATGGTGAGGAAGTGAAGCCTTAGAAAGTTCAGGAGGCTTATCAAAGGCAGATTTGGTAAGTCGGGGTCACAGTCTTCTGTGTTTCGAATTACATACCCTTTCCCCTCTCTTCCTGCTTCAAACACAGATTGGGAAAGAAGGAAACAATAACAGACAAGAGTCCTGTATGAACCAGGAATCTCATTCCTGGTAGGAATCTCCCCATTCCTGTCTGGTCTGTTTCCCCGCCCCAGCTGCCTCACCCTGTTTGGTACTTATGCTTTATCCTATTTTACAGGAACAGATACTGTTCCTTCCTACCTGATCTGTTTACACGGCTTCCTGCTGTAAGTGTGCGACTTCACACAGCCTCCCAGTGTGTTTATATTTACAGCACCTTGCCGAGGTGTGCTTCCCACTTTACAGCTGGGATCTGAGGAGCAGGGAATACAGCAGCTGGGTGCACAAGGAAGCCTGTGCAGGAACAAGACCTAGGTTTGTCATGATTCCAGTTGTCCTCCTCCCTTCCGCCTCTTTTGCTCTTTCTCCACCTTGCCCCAATTTCCCCTGGCACTCTGACACACACATACACACGCACACACGTGTATTTGTACCTTACTGCCTATTCAGTAAATGAAATCACCCTTAAACACCTTACATGGGAGAGGAAATACAGTGCTAGGATATTCAGGGGACATGCCTGATGATGCTGGTTCTAGCACTTGAGACTTGTGGCAGTTCTGAAACTCTTGAGGCTAGTTACAGCTATGTTGCTTTGCAAGAAGGGGAGGAGGGAGACCTGTTCTTGTTTGAGAGAGGCAACTGGTGGTGCAGAGGCTGCAGCAAGAGCATGGCACAGTGAAGGCGTCTAAGCCAGGAATATGTAGCAATAGTTGCACACAGTTGATTGGCTGGAACATCAGGCTTTGCAGAAATCAGCTCCATAAACCCTTTTTTTCCAGGGATCTCACAGGAAGCATTTGGCTTCAGGAAATGCTGGCTTTGGAAACACTGCTTTTGAAAACACTGGCTCAGGAACAATGTGTTTTGCATCTTAATGATGCAAGAATATTTTGTGTGTCTGCGTGTGCATGACAGAAACAGAGAAGCAATTCTGATGCAGCAAACCCTTAGGTTTCCAAGGAGAGGATTTTGTTTAATGGGGTGGAGAAGGTAATTAGGGATGGTCAAATGTGGGGGAGTAGGGAGGCTCTCTTTGCTTAGAGCAATCTGTGGCGTACCAAGGACAGGAAAGGAGGTAGCTGAGTGGTGAGGAAGCAGTGAAGCACCCTACCAGAAGAGAAGCTGTTGCTTTTGGGGAAGAGATGTATCACTTTGGAGTGGGACTGCTTGTTTGAATAGCTTCTGTGATTATTTTAAGTCCGACTCACTCAATTCTAGCTGATAGCAGAGTCCCATGTAGTAATGGATACCACATCCCCACAACCATTCTGTGCCCTTGCATTCATTGGAAGTTGGGCCGCAGTGAGACCTAAGCTTTGGGAGTTGAGTCGTGGGCTATGTCTTCCACTTCATTAGTGCTTATAACACAGGCAGATGCTTTGTGTTCTTCCAGAACCTGTAGCCTGGACTGCTTTTATCCAAAGCACAATTCAGTAGCTAACCTGTTTATTTAGATAACTGTGGTAGCCAGGAAAAGGTATTTTCCTAGTGATGGTTTTTGCTTTGCTGTTATATTGCTGTTGATTTGGTATCAGTTGTAGGGAGCACTGGATTTTTTAAAACAATAAATACATTTGTCCAGTGGAAACATTTTTTTTTTTCCTACAGTTTGCAAGCAATAACTTTATTTCTTTGATGGAGCATTTCTTTAGCTGCCTTAGAGAGCCTCCAAGACAGTGTAAAGCTATTTGCAAATTTATTTTTTTTCTGTTCTGCACTGAGAATGGCAGTAACTTGGAAGAAACTTGCAGTGAACAAGACTGCAGCCTTTCCCAGGGCTTTCAAGCTCCTTTCTGAAAGCCAAAAAGAGCCCAGGATGAGTTCAAACCCAGTAATGTCTGCCCCACTTATTTGATAGCCTGAAGATGTGACAGAGCCTCTGCCATTTGGGGGCTCTAAAATTTGGAAGCTGATTATATTTGCCCTCTGTCCTGTGAGACCTAGACTTCCTCCTAACTGTTCTACTCCACTATTGATTCAATACTCCAGCAGCCGGTCTCAGTCCCTTCCATGCTTTTGGCCCCCCTGCTTTTCCTCCTCTCCTTTCTGCACTGCAATGTCACTTAACTCACATATGAAGATCTTAAAGAAAACATTGATTGTTTAGAAAGGAATATACCATGCAACTGTTCCCATAGGAATCCTTTTCTTGTGTGCTGCAAATGCCCCCTGTAATTTCTTTGTGCTCTGTCCTCTCACATATATAGAGAGCACTTATTTCATCTGCTTTTGCATTAGTTAGCGTAACTGAGGCATTTTGGATGCAAACTCAATAAAATGTTAGTGAGTCCTGTGGGATAAAAAAAATAAGCGAATGCCCACAATTAGAATCATAAGAGAAAGGAGGGAGAGTTAAGGCTGGTCAAACTATAGTCTTTGCAGCCTCAGCTGTGCAACCCTAATGATCTACCAACAATCTTTTTTTTTTTTTTTTCTTTCTGAAATACCGTCAATTTTTAGTGTTGCTTTGGGTAAAAACAAATTGAAAGGGGACTTTGTTGGCTCCAGCCTGTTTCACCTGCAGCCCCTAAGCCTTTTGGACCTGTTGAGCATATATTAGTGGAAAGTGCAATCCCTGTAAGCCCTCTGGGTTTCATAGCTGTAGTGACAACAGGACGATACTAAGAATTGGTTTCCAGTCAGAGTTCTCTATCAACTACTACACCTGTTGCTTCAGCTGCACCACGGACATGACTTCCTCATCCTCAGTTCCTGCCTTCTCTTCTCCTTGGTTTCGAGCCCCAGAAATTCATTGCTTTGCACTAGCACTCTCAGCTAATAATCACAGGTCTCAGATCCACACCCTTGTTTCTGTCATCTACCCTGCTATGTGATGAGCTCAATGCATTGGAAGCAGGAAATGTTGAAGACATCTTTCTGCAAACTGAGATGTGACCAGTGTGTAGGCACATGTAACAGTCAACAACTCTTGTAGCAATGCTTTAAGTGTGTTGCATGAGACTTTACACGCAGGGTTCGAGATTTTTCACATAGCACAATAAACAATTTCCAGTAGGGCTGGAGTCACTACCCTCATAACACCTGGAAATCTCTACATTCAGGTAATTAAATTTTGGAATTTTAAGCCCTGACAAAATTAGCATCTATGGATTTGCTTTGACTTGAAAGACCTAGCATGTCTGGTCTTTAAGGACAACCTCCTTTTAGCACAAGAACAGCTCATCCTTGTACTTGAGAAAACAAGTAAATGTATCAGGAAACCAGCTTAGCTAACCAGATAACCCATGATTGAGCTCCCGTGCAAAAAAAAGCAGTATACAAGCAGTAGAAGCCAAAGCTCACCTGGAGTCAACATTTGCAAGGGATATCAAAGGAAGCAAGAGGAGCTTTTACCACTACGTTAATACTAAATGAATAAACATGGAAAATGTGGCTCATTGCTGAATGGGGTGGGTGACTTAGTGACTGCAGGCACAGGTAAGGCTGAGGTATTCCATGCTTTCTTTGCCTCAGTTTTCATAGAATCATAGAACGTTTTGGGTTGGAAGGGACCCCTAGAGCCCATCTAGTCCCACCCCCTGCAGTGAGCAGGGACACCATTACCCAGATCAGGTTGCTCACAGCCCCGTCCAACCTGGGCTGGAATGTTTCCAGGGATGGGGCCTCCACCACCTCTCTGGGCAACCCGTTCCAGTGCTTCACCACCCTCATCGTAAAGAATTTCTTCCTTATATCCACTCTAAACCTACCCTGGTTTAGTTTAAAACCATCACCCCTTGTCCTTTATTTCACCAATAAGTCTTCCCAGCCTCTGTGTCATCAAACTTCCAGTAGCGGAAGAAGATTGAGTCATGGATCTTTTGAGAAATCTCAACCCATAGAAGTGCATGGGACCAGAAGGGAAGCATTCAAGTGTGCTGACTGATGGCATAGTGATATCACACCGTCATCTTTGAAAGGTCATGAATGTGACCATGGATGATCCTTAATAACTTAAGAAAGGCAAATGTTCCATCTGTCTTCAAAAGCTCATTTCTAGCAAAGGTTATTTCTGGGAGCATAGAGAGGAAAGTGATTGGGAATAGCAAGTATGGATATATCAAAGATAAGTGATGTTTGACTGACCGATTGTCTTTTATGATGAAGTGACTAGATTTGTGAATGACAGGAGAGCAATGAATGTCATCTACCTTGACTTTAGCAATACCATCCTCACATGCTGCTTGGGACATTACGGTCTTCATGGGTAGATGACTATATGGGTTAATAACTGGCTGGATCATTGGGCTCAAAGGGTAGTGGTTAATGGTTCATACTTTGCCTGGAGGCTGGAGAGGTTTCATATATGGGGGAAGGGAAGGAAAATCAAGGTGCAGATAACAGCTCTAGGACAAGTTGCTCTGGAGCTTCCATCATGGAGGCTTTCAGGACCCAGCTGGGCAAAACCTGCTGGGACCTTGCACCCTGCTGGGAATTTGGTTTGACCTGCCTTTGAACACGAGGATGAACCAGAGACCAGCTGAGGGCCCATCCAGTCTGAGTGAGTCTGTGACCCTTTAGTGAAAGGAGGCAGCGTTTCTCTGGTGAGAGTCAGCTGCAGCGATCTAGAAATGGACAGATTTGGTGCAGAACCCCAGTGGGGCTTCTTTGGGTAATTACCCGGAAAGCAGCTTTTTCTTGATGAGTAGAGGTAATTAGTAAAAGAAAGCCATGAAGTGGCTAGTCCTATTGCCTGTCCACTTACGTCTCTTCAGCATACGAATTAATTACCTTTACAAGCCGTAAATGGCAGTATAGCTTTCAGAAACAAAGAAGGTAATACGTATTTCCTACCTGCTGTGTTGGCGATGGACGTGGCTGGCTGTGTTCCATTGCAGAAGCAAGTTCATTACTATAGTGTGCAGAATGATAAGATAATGGCTGCTTAGCAACTGTCTCCGTCTCTGTGTGAGCCGGCACAGGCAGGACGCAAGACCCAAAACCATTCCATTGGAGAAGCAAGTTCATTACTATAGTGTGCAGAATGATAAGATAATGGCTGCTTAGCAACTGTCTCCGTCTCTGTGTGAGCCGGCACAGGCAGGACGCAAGAACAACCACAAAACCACGGATGAAATGCAAAGAGTAAATTTATTTTCATTACCTCACCAGCCAGGGCATCCCTGAAGGAGCACCCAGGCAGAGGCACACAAGGGAGGATGCAGGCACTGCGGAGCTCAATCCCTGCTCGAGGGTCACGAAACCTCCTGGTTTTGCCTGTATTTCAGGGATTCACTTGGGCATAGTTTACCACTGTGCTTTGATCTTTCCCACAGCGGGGCAGGAAGCTCAAGGGTGTTCAGTAGGGTACCTCTGAGTCTGTCACAGGTCTATGTTATCGAAACACAGATGTTCTTGTCCAACAGACAAGGTTAAACATCAGTTAGTATGATGTATGTGTTTTTCTACACCTCAGCTGCAGGTCACTGAAGCGTGTTTATAATCCTCCTCCCCAGTCTTCCGTTATTTTCCTACAGTCTCTATAAAACCTGACTTTTCGCCAGAATAATGGTCAATGTCATGCTGCCTCTCACAGCTTGCTGTTTGCAACTGTGCAGTGGTGTTTCAAATCCTATTTTACAGAGTACTAGACAACCATAAAAAGCCCTTGATTTATCATGATATGCAGGTCTTTCTGCTGCCAACAGATGTATGAACTCTGTCATGGATTATTATTTTTCCATTTCTTTTTAAAGAAAATTAACTTTTGTTGTGGCTAGGACTG
>KL269200.1:0-12438 GCA_000699545.1 Podiceps cristatus | reverse complement strand
AGGGCGGCCTGGCCTTCAGGTGAATCAGCCGCTCCTCCCAGTTTGGTGTCATCAGCAAACTTCCTGAGGGAGGGAGCACTGTCCCTTCGTCCAGATCATTGATGGATATATTGAGTAAGACTGGACCCAGCACTGACCCCTGGGGAACACCACTAGCTCCAGGCCTCCAACTAGACTCCGCACCGTTGATCACCGCCCTCTGAGCTCTGTGGTTCAGCCAGCTTTCAATCCACCTCGACGTCCACTCGTCTACCCCACACATCCTAATCTTACTTATGAGGATGTTGTGGGAAACGGTGTCAAAAGACAGAATAAAAAAGAATAAGCTGTTCCGTCATCTTCCCAGGGATGGAGGTGAGGCTGACTGCCCTGTAGTTCCTTGGACCTTCTTTCTTGCCTTTTTTGAAGACTGGATTGACGTTGGCTTTCTTCCAGTCCTCAGGCACCTCTCCTGATCTCCGTGACTTTTCAAAGGTGATGGAGAGTGGCTCGGCAGTAGCATCTGCCAGCTCTCTCAGCACTCATGGGTGCATTCCATCAGGGCCCATGGGTTTGTGGGTGTCCAGCTTGGCTAAAAGATCTTTAACCTGATCCACCTCAACCAGGGGAAAGTCTTCCTTTTTCCAGACTTTCTCTCTCAACTCCAGGGGCTGGGATACCTGAGGGTCAGCCTTAGCAGTAAAGACTGAAGCAAAGAAGGCATTATGTAGCTCCACCTTCTATATATCCTCTGTCACCAGGGTGCCCAACTCATTCAGCAGCAGGCCCACGTTTTCCCTAGTCTTCATCAGATTTGACTGAAGTTGGTTTGTGAGCTCAAAAGCTACAACTTTTGAGGGGTACTTGCTGACAGAGGGGTAACATGAGGGCATAAGCCATTGCTTTCTTAGAAAACAGGTTGAAATTGTTCAGATCCAAAGGCTCCTTCAACTGACTTTTTGCTTCTTGCTGTGCATTTGAAAAAGTGTCTTCCTTGCTGAACCAACAAAATGTGCATTGTTCACCCCTTTCCCTCGGTATTCTTGCACCTGATTTCTGTCTCTTGAATTTCTGGTGTGGGGCTTTTTCCTAATCCTTGTCTTTTCAGCCAAAACCACAGCCTTTAGGAGTTTGCCTCTAGATAGATGTGGATCTACTGATGAAAACTAGTGCATGGTGGGGTGAGGACTTTCCTTTTTGGCTATATCTAGGCTGCTATAAAACCCGAGGAGAGCATTTATTTAAGGGTTATTTCTGCAAACCTGAGAGTTACAGGAGGGTTCAGATGAGAGAAAGCCAACCATTCTCATCCTCAGTGCTATGACTTACACAATTACTGGAACAACTTTTTATAAGAGTATTTTAATGTATAATGTACTAAAAGAAATCATGTAACAATTTATTTCTAGATTCTCTTCTATTAATCTTCAAGCAATTGAAGTGGAATACAATTACTTTGTTTTGAGGTCTAAGCTTGAATTAGCCAATTTAATAATGGTTAATGAATATCATTGCAATTAAATAGACATTAAGAAGTCATCAAGGCCCAGATCATCTTTTGCAATTGTACAAAGCAGAAATTGAAATCAGCCTCTTGCAGAACTGATCAGTCCCAAATGAGTCCCTTTCTTCTCAGGGAAGAGAGAGCCTCTTGCAGAACTGTTGTACGATCTCTGGGATCCTGGAGGAGATCACCTGTGAGTTTCCCATAGGTATAGAGGTGGGCATTACTTAATCCTAAGAGATTAAAACTACCTTTTCTTGATATTTTCCAAACAAAAAAATAGCTAGAGAAGGATGTTGCTGTTTCTGTAGAGTTTTAGATGAAAAAAAAAAAAAAAATCTAAATAAATTGGTTGTCATCTGTTAAAATGTATAGCCTTTCTGCATTAGGGCACAAGTTGGTGAGTCCGGGTTACTTTGTAAGCTTTCTGGGGTTCTCACAAGACAATTTGAGGATAGGTGGGTTGCAGCCCTTGTCATGTTAAGTTAAATGGTGCAATGATTGGATCACGTATGCCGGTTCTGATGCTGGCTTTGGTATAGTCCATCTGAGTTTAATTATGCCACGGCCACTGCTGCCAAGTTGCCGAACTATTATTTAAATGAATTCCCGTCTTCTTGCTTAAGACAGCTTCTCTTGTGTTTGAAGGTGCCAAACTATTCGTTTCTTCAACTTTATTCCCACTGTGATGTGCTGTGAGACTATTAGCACATTTATAGGATGGCTGTCTCCCTCATCTTCCTCAAATTCTTCTGTCCTAAAAACATGCATGCTGTACAATAAGCGAGTTTATTCTGAATGC
The DNA here is from genome assembly GCA_000699545.1 of Podiceps cristatus. Classification (NCBI taxonomy): domain Eukaryota; kingdom Metazoa; phylum Chordata; class Aves; order Podicipediformes; family Podicipedidae; genus Podiceps; species Podiceps cristatus. The sequence goes on along the minus strand of KL269200.1, from coordinate 10,153 downwards.
TTTTTTTGTTCCCCTCAGGGCTTTTTTTCATACTTAAGTCCTATCCTGCCTCAGAGAAGGACCTTGTCTGTGCAGATAGTCATCTTCCTACTGAGTTTTTGATTCCCTACCTGTAAAACAAGCAACACAAATCCCGATTGCCTCTTTTTCACCTGTTCTTGAGAAATTCTACTTTCCCCATCATTAACTTGGTAATTTTTTGATTATGGTATTTCATATCTCTCTCTATCCATGGTATGCCAAGAGATCTGTATTTAAGTATCATTTAAAAGTAGTTAATTACCTTGGAAGAGATAGCATAAATCCAGCTAAGACTCTAATTACATTAACAAAATTGGCAATGATTTTCTCTGTTGTCACCTTTCTGGAATATGATATGTTACTCCTTGCAATAAAAGGAATGTCTTGGAGGGCACACTGTTACAACTTAGCCTGTGCTTCACTCTCAGAATAAATAGAATAACGTACAGATTATTCTAATGATATGCAACTTTCAGGTAGGAAGTGTGAGAGCTGTAAATTACACTTGTGATCTTTTAACAAGGGACCTGATGTATTATGCCTTCCAGAAGTCTTCATCAAAACTGATGCTGTCATCTCAAGAACAAACGACGGCCTGAGACTGTTTCTGAAGTTTTAACACATTAAGGTTGAAGCTTGTGATGTATTTGGCATGATTCAGGGAAGTCCAGGGACACATCCATTCTGATAGGTGATATGTGTCTGATTATTAAACTGCTTCCATTTGTCACCTGTGCAAAATCCTGGCCCTGTTTGAAGCTGTTGTACTATACAGTGAGAAAAGCTCTGGGGTCCAATGATGATTGTTATGCAAGTTAGTGCATAGGATTTGTCTGTTCACCTGTACCGTTTTCTTCACAAGGGAATTTTGCAGGGAGAGCAATTTGATGCCAGTTAAAATATTTTCTGGTGTTCTTTGCAAAGTCACTGTGTGGGAAATTGAGTTGGTGGATTGCTTCACAGAGATTCTGGTTCACAGAATCCACACTGGGAAAAATCACTGGTTAGACCATCTAAAGTATCTTTCCATTCAGTTACAGTCTTGATCCCAACAAATAACATTTTTTTTATCAAAAATGTATGAGATCCATAGAATGAATTTCTAAATGCTAAATCACTTCTGGAAGAAATTGCCTGTATTAATAAATCCTCACCAGTGATGTGCAGAAACTAACAACCTTTGAAGTGATACCACTTCATCATCATCTTGTTTGTTTATTCTTAAAGCCAAAACCACAGGATCTGAATGATCAGGAGATACTCTGATGTGGCCAGGCAGTGCGAATCTTGTAGCTGACTACAAGCTTTGGGAACAATAGCAAACGCTGCAACTTGACACTGTGAACGATTGCTGTAACCGAGGTGTTTGATCCAGTTCTTTTGTCTGATTCGCTGTGCCTGGCTTTCTACTCTGTATTTGCTGTAAGGTTAGGAAATACCTTCTGGAGTTATAAGTATCTCTCTGGGTAGTGAACTTCAGTGTTTTGTCTCCAATAATTTGAAATGATTAAGCTCCAACTTTGCCCTCATGCCTTCCTAGTTATGTTGAGTGGAGTCCACTTTGAATTTCTGGGAGTAACGTCAGAGTAACAGCTGTATCAGGCATACGTATTCCTTTTTATTTCTAGTGCTTCTTGCTATTGCTTGCAGTGTTCGATGTAAAGCCATTGGGAGAAGAGCTTACTATGCAAATTTTTGTATCTCCCATGCACTGTTTGATGTAAGTGCCTTAGTTAATTTTGGATAGCATCTGTTATGGTTTATATTGCAATTTCTGAAACCTACATTTCAAGTAGAATTTTGTTAGATTTTTGCATCGCATTGTATTTTCGTGGTTTGCTACTGGCATTTGTCCTGAGTTTGTGTGTGTGACTCTAAGCTTCTGCGCTGTAAAGAGATGTACGTGGCTTTTCTTTTGACAAACACCGCGGTATGACCGTTCTGCAATGTGCAGTTCTACTTGCTGGCCTAAATTCATACCAGATAAAAACAGGTACCGATCTACAGGTTTTGCAAAAATTGTATGCAGTTTACTTAATAGTTGCAGATAAATATTCATTGATGCCAGAATGCACATTGCTTGTAGTGTGTGCAGGGCTAGAAATTCATATCCTGACATACCAGGCTAAGAGACTGCTTGAATGAATATAAATAAAAAACTTAAAAAACTAAGACAATGAAATGTACACCTTCCAAGTTCGTCTTTGTTTTAGTGTGGACCTCTTCTTGCCATTGCTGTCTCTAGACTTTTACCAACTTCTTTTCTTCCTGAACATTATTTATGAATAAGTCTTCTGCATCCTTCCAACCTCCTATGTTGCACTCAGAAGGACCATTTTAGCATCAAAGTGGTAGTCTGAAAATTATATAGTAAGGTTATTATTTTCCTAATTATGCAACAATGTTTTCTAAAGTGCTTGTTATTCACATCTGTGTTTTCGTAGTTATTAGTGTCATAGCATTGCAGAACTTGATTATTTGGTGCTGAAAGGATTTATTATAAGGTAAATATGTTGGAGTTTCCCTTGTGCTGGACTGAAAAAAATTATGCAAGTCTGGAAGATGATGATCCTGCCTTTTCGTACCTTTGTTGGTATTTGCCTGTAGTATGTTGTCATGAATTTGTACAGAGAAGGTACAGGTCTTTAGTCAGTAATTAGATAACAGTTGATTCAAAAATCAAAAGCCATTTCCTGGTGCTTGTGAAAAGTATGTTAAAAGAACCCAAGCTTCATACACACCTCAAGCAACAGAACAGTTAATAAGCAGCACTTCATAATGTTTACGTGAAGCAAACATTTCAGAGTTCCTGAGTTGTTAAATTCTAAATCTCTCTTAAGTTCAATAGTACATGGTTTCCTGAGTTATTCTGAAGGCATCTTATATTTCCTAAACCTCTCAATAGTCTTGGAAATTTTACTCTTAGGCCTTATTGATTGCCTTACTACTGAGTATATTTTTTTTTTTCTTGAAACTTCAGCAGAAATCAATAATCACTCTAAACAAGGATTCTGCAGACACAGTAATAAGAACTAAAGGGTTTTTTTGCTTGGTTGCTATTTATAGTTTGTGTTGTGTGAAGATTATACTTTCTTGTGACTTTGTTGCATTGGAAGAGGCTGCAACCTTCATTTTAGCACCTTCTAGACATAAGTTTCACAACTTTTTCATTTAAGTCTTGTCGGTATAGCTCAGTAAGCTATGAATTCCCCATGTAGCCATTTTTGGTTTGCATTTTAGAAACTTGAGCCTGTAAGATCTGAAATGTGTTGTAAGAGAAAAGAAACCACATACTTAAAGGATATCATTGCTAGTAGCTGAAGAGATTTGTGAAGTAATCTCAATTTGTGGCAATAGTATCTTCGTTATAGGAAACTTATGATTTTCATAATTTCAACTTCCTTTTGTTTTGGTTTTTTTTTTTCCTGGGAACTGCATACAATCGTTAAGAATCTCCCATTGTCAAATGGATGTCTAGGTATGATGTGTTTGGGAAAATGTAATCATTATGGCAGTCAACCTGGTGGGTTTGCATAGAATCTGACAGTTCTCCTCTTTGAGACCCAGCCTTCTGGTGACAATGATTGATAGGGGACAGAATTGCACATCAGCCACTTGAAGCTATGACTGCCCAGTGACAAACTCTGAGTGGGATTCGGCTGGACCATACCCTTCACAGCTAAAATGGGACCCTATAGTAGCCCATCTTCAGCTTCTGCTTCAGAAGGGTATGGGCCTTTTTGTAGGTCCTGTCATCCCCAGATGGCTGTCTAACACATCCTAGGACATCCAAAATCACCTGCGTTTAGGGTCTTGTCCCAGATGCTTTTCTTCTTATGTTAGGGAGGAAACATCTGTTTAGAACCAAACCATCTGCAATCAATTAAATGTTGCATCAGTGATTATCAGTCTATTCTCCTGTCAGTTCTTAGCTGTAGCAGCGCAGTGTCCTCATTAGTTCAAGATTTCAATGTCATCTATCTGGCAGATATTGAGCAAAAGTGGCCATCGCTTGGTTCACAGTTTTCAACACCTATCCCGTCATGTATGTATCTGTCTTGAAAGCCTTATGTAGATCAGTCAACTTGCATTGCTTTTTTAATAGTTTGTATACAACGACATCATAAAATCTGATCCAGAAGCGGATGAAACATTCTTAAACTGAGGGAGAGTAAAATAAAGTTTCATCCGCTTCTGGATCAGATTTTATTCCCAGTGGGGATCTTATATTTAAAGACAAAGACTTTATTATTCTCCCAGTAGTTTTATTTAAAGGATATAGCTGTCTGCACCTACCTCTGTGTTGGAAGTCACCATAATAGCTCACAAAATATTTAATTAAGGAGACATTTCAAAAAGCAGATTGGAATTTCTGGATTTCTTTAGAGTTTGTTGTCTCTACAGAACAGACCAGCATGAAAACACGAGTTCTTGGGTCTGTTTCCTTGATGCAAGTCCACTCACACAAGTTTGCTCTTAACTTATGCCAGCATAAGTGGTTACAACTGCACTAGTAAATTACTAGGGTTCAGCGCACAGGTTTAGTACTGTGACGCTATGTCTATGCTGTTCAATTCTTAGCTCTTCCCTTGATACGCATGTGACTAGCACTATTCCAGCGGCTACAGGACCTAAATGCAATGAAACATTCTCTCCTCACTTTAAAGGTAGTATGAACAAATATTTAAGTATTATTCATACTATTGCATAGCTATCTTTTATTTTTCTTTGCTAATGCAAATACCATGCTTTGCAACTATTCCTTATAAAGGTGTTGCCAGGAGTGTGCCTAACAGACTTTGCGGTTAGTTGACATTATTATTAGAGCAAGCTATTTTGATTAAGATTTCGTGTCCATTATATTCAGTATTTCGTAATTATGTTCATTCTAGTAGCACTGTTAGATTTGTTGTTAGTGTTAATTTCTCCATTTCAAAAACTGAAGGACGGGAACCTTCGTTAGGGGAGAGTTTCAAAATACTTTGGGTAATTACAGAATATGGGGATCTAAGAGGTATTGCACTTAAAGCTGACTTTACTGCATTGGCATCGCTCCTGTTGACTTACTTGGCCCGGGAATTGTCTTGCTGTGAGTGTCTTACTAGAAACCAGTTTTCAGCTGTGGTTTAAAGGCTGCTGCCAAATCTGCTGACTTGGGTTCTCTGTAACTATGTGCTGCAGAGTTATGAGGCTGATCTGCCAGTGTGGCCTTTGGTATCAAGACAGCATGATCTAATAAGCTAAGCAGAGACTCAGCACACAGAATTTGCATTTCTTGATTGTGCTTTTGGTTTACGAGAAGTCAGTGAAATCCTAGGTTAGTCAAACTCCAGGCAAAACATCCATTCGTTTTGAATTTCATCTATAGCCTTTCTGCATTGTGTGTCTTTACATGGCATTAGTAGATTCCTCACATTTGTACCTGGAAAGTGTGCTTACTCTGTGGCAGACTCCTGAGAAACTATTTTGATTTGGAATGCCAGCAGAATTTTTAAAACAAGCCAATGAGATGTGGATTAGCATATTGCAAAGATTTTTAAAGGAAGCCAAATGTAAAATTGCTGAGTAACTTTGGGCTGCTGCTTAGGTTGGCCTTTTTGCCAGAGAAATGAGGAGTTACAAATGAGATACCATTTTTTGAAAAGGTGGCCAGGGAGATGTAGGGAATGATTGGACCTGTGTATTCTCACATTTTCACCAATGGTCTGGAAAAAGGGTTGAGGAGAAATCAGTGACAATATGTGTTGGCAATACCAAATTCTTCAGGGTAGTGAAAACATAGCTCTGAACAGCAAGCATCGCAGAAAGTTCTCATTGGTAGTGTTTAATGCTGATAAAACAGTAGGCAAAATTGCAGGCTACTAAATAAAAAACAATTAATTAATTGGAGGAAGAAATAATACTAAGAATGCATGAGTAGCAGTGTGCTCTAAATTAGGTGTTCATTGTAACTGAGGAAGGATATATTGTGATCATTTCTGAAACTGTGAACTATGGCAAGAAGGCAAATAGAATGTTAAGAATCACTAAAAAAAGCAGCAGAAAACACAAATTATAAATCCATGCTGTACCCTCAAATGTTGTATGCAATTTTAATTCCCTTCCTCTGCATCTCAAAAAGGTATTACTGAACTTTGCAGAGTGAAGAGAAAGTTGAGCATTACAATATATATATATGTATATTTATTGTTTTAATCTGTGTAAGGACTAGAACACTAGACTAGAAGTAAATAGATTAAGATTCTTCAAGTTGGGAAGAAGCAAGTGGAGAGGCAGAAGTCATTTAAGCACAGAAAATTATGACTTGTGTAACTGGTTGAGTGGGAAAGCTAAACAGACAACAATGGTCAAAGGAAATTGTCAAATGAAATTATCAGGCCATTTTATAATTAAAAAAAAAAAAAAGAAATGCTTTTTTTACAGAGTAAATCAATTATTAAAATTCAGAACTCATTTCCACAGTAGTTGTGGGTTCAAAAATTATGAACAATTTCATAGTTATTCCTTGATGACTATTAAATGTGCTAACACAATCTCAGGCTCATGAAATTTCAAAGCCGCCAGTTGCTGGAAGCTGGGAGAATATGCTGAGGGAAGTATCATCCTGTATTTTTGTTTTTAGAATCTTTGCCTTATTACCTGCTACTTAGGATTGCCACAGTTGAGGTATGGAGCTAGAAAATGTACTGTCTACCACAGGTGTTATTACAGATAATAATATACTTGTGAGTGTACAATTCAGCAGAGCGCCCAGCGTGTAACTAGTGCAACTGGTGATCTCGGAAACATTTCAGGCATTTGTAGGAGATCTGCTGTATTTGCTCTTGGTGCCAGCAACAGCTTAATTACATTTGTCTTCACTGTCTACATGCTTTAAATGCACAGTCTCCAATTTTGCCTCTTTCTTCTCAAATAAAACTTTATGATAACATGTAAAAAGTCAAGAGTAATGTGATGCAAAATGACAATTAACCATCCACTGAGCATTTAGGTTGGCTGGAATTGTTGAGCTTCCTCATGATGTTCGGTCAGTCACCTGGACCCCAATGCCTGGACTTGTGGATGCTTCTGTGCAGCACTTCATTACCGCTCTCCACAGCAGCAAATCCACTAGTTTGGGATATTCCAGTCCTGAGACTTTCTCGTGAAATGCTCTTTGTTTTCCTCACTTTAGTTTTCAGACAAGAGGTCACTGTATTTAAAAAATACAGCCTTGTTCTAACCTTGGGCTATTTGAATTCTCTTGGTTTTCATCATTCATAGACTGGAGAATATGGGTCACAGTCTGACTCTGCATTCTTAGTACTTTACTACTATTGATGCTGTTTATTACTAGCTGTTTGTATTAAGGAGAGTAGGTGACAGAGGTGACATGTTTAAATACATATGTCATACTGACTGCGTAAAACAGCAGCAGCTGGAATGAGGGTTCTACAATGGAAGAATTTTATTGTGGAAGAAAAGTTTTGCAGTGCATGAGTCTGATAGGAGCTTTCCTGTTCCCTTACCAATAAGCTATATAATAGCAAAGTGTTTCTTAATAAAATTGATAAACTGAATCATTGTGATAATTTTCTCCTCTGGGCTCAGGTACATTATCACATCATCACAGCTTGACAAGCCACAATGTCAATTGAATTGCCATAGATGACCATAAGTATGCTCTTAGCCCATGGCAAATGTAAGGTAATATGACTAAGCTTAAATCTTGATGAAATACTTTATCTTGTCGCCGTGTGCACACAGCTGTTGTGGCTCATGTGAAATATGACTTGACTATGTATTTAACTCATCCTCATAAAATGTTTTTCATGGTAAATAGGTTGCCCTAAAAGAGCAATTAGCTTGATGTAGGAGTGCATGTGTAGCATTGCTTCAAAGGACTGCGCTCACATGGTGAAAGCCAGCCCTGCATTCCTATTCCCTTGCAGGGCAATAAGTCTTACTAAAGCCTAAATGTGTTTCTGTTCAGCCCTACCAGCAATTTTTTCCTATTTGGATTTCTTTTAGAATCTTTATATTCTGTCTTGTGCACAACACCAAAAATCTTTTGAGGATAAAGGCATTTTAATGCAGTATGAAAATCAATAATACTCTAGGTCTGACAACTACAGTGAATTTGCAGTTGTTCTTAGCATGATTATTCTACTTCAACTTGCTGCATTACGTAAATAGATAATCTGGGGAGGTTTTGGTTCATCCATCCCACAGGCAGAAATGAATGAATGGTATTTCTTCGTATGTTGGTAGTCTTGCTTTATAGTATGCTCAAATATGTCTTGTGTCTTTTTTTTTTTTTTTCTTTGTACAGAGGGCACTATTTTTTTCTGGATTACATTTTGTTATTTTTGAATTGGCAGGTTGGCTGTTACTAGACAGTAACTGTAAATGACATCATATTTTGCAGAAATAAGGGAGTTTCCTCTCTTCCAAAGAATAATCTGATAAGTCTACTAAATATAGGTTGGTTCGAGAAGATTACAACTGGAAAACTTAGCTTCTTTAATTAGAAAATGGAAATTTTAGAATATTTTTGAGACAAAATATTTAGTCCACACATGGTTGTAAATTTCTAAGTTGCTTTACAATAGGGTCACTAAGTCTGACAAACAGGGTGTCTGTGTCTCTCTCCTCTCTTTTTTTTGTTTGTTTGGGGGTTTGGGGTTTTTTGTTGTTGTTGTTGTTTTTTTTTTTTCTTTTAAAGTACCCTAGGAAATATGGAAAAAGGTCACTGAAAATATGATTAAAAGCATTTGTCAAAGCAGAACAGAAATAGAAGGCTGGGATCATAGCTGTTTTGGATAATTTCTCAGATCTGAAGAACATTGTGGTAAAGGTGCCCTATTTTAGACAGGATTTGTTGTATATAGGTTAGTTGCTGCAATGGGTTACACAAGATTTCCAGAAGCAGAGTCAGGTGCAGTGTAGGTGAGTTTTTAATGCTGCCCTTCCCTTTTTGAAGCTCTGTCTTGCAAGAAGACAGTATTGTGGTTTCCATTTAATCAGCTTTGAAATAATTGTCCAGTTACACAATAATATGTTGCCAATCTTTCATAAGTTTCACATGTTTCAAAATAGACAAGGGAGTGATGTTAGACGCCTGCAATTGAGGACATTGGTGGAGAGGCGAGAAAATGGACGATATTTGTAGTGATCAGTAACAACTGCAGGTCCTCCTCTTCAGGTATAGGTTGCATCAGCTGATACAGTGTGAGATCTAAATGTCTCTCCTAATTTGTGGCATATTAGAGAAAAAGATTTGCCTCGAGGTCTAAGGTCTAAGCTTTGATGAGATGAAATGTATTAATCGCAAGTTTCTCTTCTATATTTTCAGAAGAATGGCATATCAAATGGAACTCCCTACAAAAAGACATTTATTGAGCACTTTGAACAGGCACCAATGTATGTTGCTGTTCTTACTTTCCTGGGTTTTGGAGTGGGAACAATATTTGGCTACCTGCGAGATTTTATGAGAGCCTGGGGACTAGAAAAACGTAACGTTGCTGCAGAGAGAGAACAACAAAAAGTATGTATGAAAAAAACATTATGCATCCACAGCTGAGTTATCCCCTGCTTACAAGTTATGTACAATAACTACCAAAGTAACAAGGCAGACAGCTTTCATCTTGGAGAAGAACATTGCATAGGGATGAGAGTAACGACACGCACTGCAGTATAGTTAAACAGGTGTATATGTACTTGTATATATGTAAAATCATAATTTTCACCCAGAGAGGTGTTCACCTTGCTCTAAGAGTGTCAGAATACTCTCAGCAAAGTAGAATCTCAGTGTATTAGGTCAATCCACAGAAAAAGAAAACTCAGAAATGCCTCATTGTTAAATATATCATCTCTCCAAATCTCTTAAACTGCAATTTTATTTTGTCCCATCTGGCTGTCTACTTTGTCCTTCTTAGCAATAGGCAGTGCTGACATCTTTGTGATTGCTGACTTAGGTTTGCTGAACTGCTGGTCACAGAGCACTCGGGAATCATTGTCCCAGCACAAAGTGAATGTACCCTGAATTCTAGGGAGTCCTGACTTAGAAATTTTTTCATCCTGCATAATTCTAGGTGAAACTTGCACCTCAGCAAGCTCAATTGCCTTCTAACTTTGTTTAGAATATATATAT
>JMFS01057954.1:0-13117 GCA_000699545.1 Podiceps cristatus | reverse complement strand
TCTGTGATCCTTGGGGTCCCTTCCAACCCGAACCTTTCTATGAATCTATGATTCTAACTATTAGAGAGTCTTTTTCTGTTGACTCAAGAGGAGCAAAGTGTCTTGGCACTGACAGCTTGTCTGCTACCACAGACACTGACCTACTGTGTCCTAAATAAATAGACATGGAGAAACTTTACCATCGCATTTAGCCTCCCCCCCCCCGAAGGAAATAATAAAAGAGTAGAGATGATAGAGTGGCTGAATAATGTTTCATGTGCTTTAGTTATTCTGATGTAACGCTTTGGGAGGGGAGACTGGTATTGTCTGAAAAGAAGGTTAACTTGCATATGAAGTAAATGTCTTTAAACGTGGAAAGTCAGGCAACATTTAGAAAAAGTTTCTGTAATATTTTTAGGTTAAACTTGCTTTCAGGCTAATATGAATTTATAAGCTGCTTATACTTAAAAAAAAATATGGAGTCTGATTGTGGCTTGATTATTTTCCATTCCAAAGCTGACTTTGAAAGCCTCACTGGGATACAAAGGCACTAATGTCTTTCAAGTAAGATTGAACTGTCTTGAGTTGTAGTTTTTTTCTCAGATAGTAAAACAAATTTTGCTTCAGCTGTGGGGACTTTTGTGATTGCTCAGAAGTCAGGGTTTCAAATGAAACGAATCTGTGTACTGCATGACTCCGAGTAGCTTAAAGTCTTGCAAAGATCTAGAAGCTCCCACTGTTTCCAAGGTTTTTTCCCTGACCTCCAAATAATCTCATTTTGGATGCGGAATTTGTTCTACTTGATGCTCTGTATCTTTCAGAAAACTGAAAGTTTCATTCAGCTGTTTGATGTCTTAAATTCTTTTTTGAAGTTAAATTGCATTTTTAAGTTGATTTACTTCTAAAAAGCAAACCTGACGATTACTGTTTTATAAAAACAGTTGTTTGTTTTTCATTTATGTACTTTTATGCCTGATCTTCAGGTTACATAGAATTATTTCCTACGACTTTTTATGTGTTGTATTTGTAAATTATGTTAGCTTATTTCCTACAGTAGCAATGATTTTTTTAATAGCATAATTGTAATTCTGTTTATATAGGCAGATACTTGAAAACAGGTGAAATTCAATAGTGGATATGTTGAATTGTACCTCTCTTTCTTAGTAGACCAGATTTCTAATTGGCAATGTCTATGAAGTTCAAAATATCTTTTCTGTCATGGAAGATAATTTTATTAACCATGTGCTAAGACAGCATATGCTAGTGAGGAAACTGAAAAAATGTGGTGGGGAAAAAGTGAGATTTCCTTGGCTTAAGTATTACAGAATCTGAAGGCTGATTGCAATAAGCTTTGACTTAGAAACTTAGGGTAATACTAAATTTCTCTCTAACCGTTTTGCAGAATTTCAGTAACCAAATATAATGTAAAACATCTCTGTCTCTTATGTGCAAATAATTAAATGTATTGCTTAGATCCACAGTGGTTGTATTACTAAGATAGAATGAATTAATTATGCCTGTTCTTCCTGTCTATGGGTGAACAGCATTAAAATCTTTGAACTTGTCAAAAATTTTTTATTTTTCTGACTTTTTTTTTAGAGAGGGTTCAGAAAATTTCTTTAGTGAGCAGCGTGTCAAAAACAGTAGAGCATGTAATTTTGTACAACTGTAATCTTAAACTGTGTTGACAAAAGTTAGTGGAATGCCAAACATTTTTGGCTAATTTGGAGCACTGATGGGGTGAATTCTTTGTATTTTGATAGTAAAACATTGGGTTTTTTTCATCTGAAAACCAGCAGATATATGTAGAACCCAGTATTGCCACATTTTAAATTATTTACCACAAATATTTTCTTTAGTTGATAGGGTGCTTCATTTCAGAAGGACAGTTTCTTCTTAGGAGCAGTGAAATAATGATACCATCAGTGACAGAGCTGGGCTTCATGTGCATGAGAAGGTGACTGTTTTTGCCAATTGTCATCGTTTGTTGTTCAAAAAAGGACAAGCAGTATCTCAAGTGGAAAAGCAAACAGTCAATGTCTGATGAAACAACAAGATTTTTATATTTGTTAGTGTTGGCTTATAAAAAGCAGTTGTTTTTGGCAAGATTCAAGTGCATGAATATATAAAAATAGTATAAAATGTCAAGACTGTGAAATTAAGGAATGTCAGCATTAATATTCCCAGTAGAGTACTCATTTGTTCGTCTTGCTTGTCTGCAGCACGCTAATCTGTAAGTATGTGATGGAAACTTACCTTTATTACAAGGTGCTTCTTGCCTTCCATGTACCAATATGGAATTATGTCCTAGTAGTGATTTAATATACAGTGAAGTATTTAATCTCTAGGGTCCCTGCTCTATCTTTTTTTTATGGGGGTTAAGGTACAGAGAGACAGAATTTCACAAAGCACTCTTTCTCATCCTGTAGGTTATTTATCTTCTAAATTTTATGTCTGCATCTACTAGAATTTGAGTGATGCTGGATAAATCGCTTTAGGCAGTCCCTTTAGAGTCATTCCCGGTTAAGTACTGCTTCCCCCACCTGATGCTCACGCTCTCTGGCCCTGCAGTTTCACAGCCCGCTAATGCAGCCCTGTCAGCCAACATACCATCACTGACCTTGTTACACAACTGCACACGTGGCGTTCAGGATAATTTTCATCCAAGTGGCATGAAGTAAAATAGAATGTGAAGCTATCCATCCCATTCCAATCAAACTCAAAATGAGAAGTGTTAGGTGATCTTAATTCAATAGCTAAACGAAATCACCAGTTTCCATTGCAGAGAAACTTCTCTTGTTATTATTTATTGTGATCATTTTAATACTCTGTTTGTGAAGTTGATGTATGAATCCAGCGGTTGAAACTTTTCTGTTTAGAAAAGTTGAAGTGTTTGGGTTTTTTTTGCATTTGTTTGGTGAAGTACATAAATATATTCACACACTTCTCATTAATGCTGTACTGTGTAGTTTGAGAGTCTTACATTTACAGGGTATCATATCTTCCTATATGATAGTTTTCCAATAATGAAATACAGTAGCTTTGTCTATAAATGATAGTAACTATCAGTATCAGCACCCACTTTCCCCCATCTGAAACATAAGAAAATTGCAGGCTGTAGAAGACAGACTGGGGAGATCAGATATAAAAAAAAATACTGCTTAGATCCAGCCTACAGTTTTTACAAGGAGATATTTTAAATAACATAACTCAGACCTAAATATGATACAAGCTGATTGTCTGTTCTTGAATTGCTGCAAAAAATGGATCATCTTTAAAGACATCCAGGTTGCGTTAAAAGTTATGATTTTTCTCCTGCTGTACTGGCTACGTGAGAGTGATAAGACACCATAAATATATATAAGAAATTATGTCCTTAGGAATTTAATTTCAGAACTTGCATGACTGACTTACAAAACTCAGACAATCTGAATATGAGGACAGGCTGAGAGAGTTGGGCTTGTTTAGCCTGGAGAAGGGAAGGCTCTGAGGAGACCGTATAGCAGCCTTCCAGTGCCTGAAGGAAGGATGGAGAGGGGCTTTTGACAAGGGCATGAAGTGAAAGGACAAGAGGGGATGGTTTTAAACTAAAGGAGGGCAGATTGAGATTAGATATTGCGAAGAAATTCTTCACAATGAGGGTGGTGAGGCACCAGAACAGGCTGCCCAGAGCAGCTGTGGCTGCCCCATCCCTGGCAGTGTTCAAGGCCAGGTTGGATGGGGCTTTGAGCAACCTGGTCTAGTGGAAGGTGTCCCTGCCCATCCATGGCAGGGGGTTGGCACTAGATGATCTTTAAGGTCCCTTCCAACCCAAACCATTCTGTGATTCTATGAATCTCTCTCTTCCTAGTAATATGATCCAACTTTATTGATTCAGTCTGGAACAAACTTCATTTGAATTGATAATATGTTCCTTCTTTATTTCCTGCTAGGTTTATATGTTTTTATACTGATTAAATTTTATTGGTTTCAAAATGAATGGAAATAAGATATTACCAATGTGAGATCCTTATTGTACCTTTGGATTGTACAAATATAGAAGATTCTTGTACTGGTAAACTTCTATAAATCACCAGTGGGTGATTACAAGGATTTACTATGACTCAATGACATGTTTACATCTATAAAAGCTTTGTAAGTATATCCCAAGCAAGTGCTTGAACTATTATAAGAGTTTTCTCCTTTTTAGGTTTAATAATTTTTATATTTGAAGTATGCTTGAAAATGTCTTAGGTGCTTAGGAGAAAAACATTATTTATTTAACAAAAATAACAGCTTAAGAGCACCACTGCTAAGCAAGGAGGAAAAATTTCTTTAATGAAACGGAATTGTGTATTTTACTGAATGACAGTGCAACTCAAACCAGTGTTATCACAGTTAGCTTTCCTGTGGCCTAAATGGTCAGTCATCTGAATGCTAATCCTGGAATATGCTTCAGAAATGCTTTATGTTCAGGGGGTGAAATTATTTTGTTATACACATGGGGAGGTAAAAAATCTTGCCCTTTCCAGGCATTTTACTGTGCATGCCATTTTGAGAGGTATAACTTCAGGGTACTTGCTTTCCTGCCAGAAGGCTACATCGTAACGTAGGAGAAATGTCCAGAGCTATGGTCAGAGTCCCTGACACTTTCTTCGCCTAAATTCATCATTTATTCTTACAGATCAATTTCTTGGTATAATAAATCTTTCTTCTAGCAAAGTAGTTGTTAGAGTTCTATTAAGTTTTCATGTTGGCAGATCCAACATGAAGTTCTCATGTTGGAAGATCTAGATTGGACGATCTAGAAATAATTCTAGATAATATTAATGTGTTAATATTAAATGCTAGGTGCATTAATCTTCTCACATCACTCCCATAGTGTTTTGTGTT
Source organism: Podiceps cristatus (assembly GCA_000699545.1). Taxonomy (NCBI): domain Eukaryota; kingdom Metazoa; phylum Chordata; class Aves; order Podicipediformes; family Podicipedidae; genus Podiceps; species Podiceps cristatus. Next base: position 8,266 of record JMFS01057954.1, on the reverse strand, counting down.
CTTTAATCTTTTTGCTTTCATTCTTTTACATGCTCTTATGGAAGTTTGCTGAGTGAATCGGTTGTAGACTTGAACACTTGAATATCTGGAAAATACTATGATCATATTGCCTTTTTTTTTGTTTTTTAACCCCTGGACTTTATGCTTTATTCAATTATAAGGACTAATTAGGTTCCTGTCTTCAAAAAACTTCATAAAATCTATTTCTGTTTTGTAATTAACAATTCCGTGAAACAAACCAGTGAGACATAAGGCATTTAAAGCATTTTCCAGGGCCTATTGGGAAGGAAATGATCATTTTAATAACTCAGTGTATTGAAAAAAAAAAAAAAAGTATGGTTGCTGTTTATGGTACTATGCAAGTGTACTTTGGGCTTGTCTAGATGTATGTGGGTAATGTGCTGACAAAAGCAGGTTCTACATCTCAGGAATACATGAGAAATGCCTCAGCCTGCGCTTAGCAATTGGTAAGAATACTGGGGCGGGAAAAGGTGGAGGGATCGTAATGGAACATCTCTCTGCTTCAGGGCAGAACCAGCACTGTGTTCAGCCTTTCCTTTCCCTTTTTTCTTCCCTCTGTAGTCTGTTTTTAAAACTGTCAGTGATGGAGAATCCAAAATATCTTTAGGCAGTCTGCTCGCTTTATAAAGGAGGGGTCTTTTAATGTCTAACTTAGGTAGCCTTTGCTTCACTGTAAGCCTGTTACTGCTTTTCCCGTTACCGTTGGGCAAAGAAAAACACTTATTTCTTTTCTTTTTATAGCTGTCTTTTTGTAACTTGTAAGACTAATATCTTTTAGGCAGCTCTAGACTAGATAATTTTATGTCTTTCAGTCTTTTTTAAACAGTGTTTATCTAAAGCTTTGTTCATCCCTTGAATAATTGAAGGACTGTATCAGTTAATCACTATCTTCAGCTGTGATGCTTCAACTGGATGCAGTACTTCATCTAAGGGCTTATTAGTGCCAATTAGATGGCAAAAAATTCTTCATAGGTGTCACAGGTCATACAGATGTATCACAATGTATTGTTTTCTCTTTAATGCCAGTATAATGGCATTGACTTTTGTTAAGTTTATTATATCTCTAAGTTTCCTTTCTGCATTCAGCTGTGTCTCGCTGGTATTTGTACAGCTGTCTTAAAATGGCATTTTGCATTTGTCATTCCTAAATTGCTTCCTTGATTTTTCAGGTCCTATTTCCAGTTTGTCAAGAACCAGGCATGAAGTGTGCCTACAGCTCTGGCCAGATTAGTGTTCTTTGCAAATTTGATAAGCCTACTCTGTCATCTAAGTCCCTAGTGAAACTCAAATACTACTGTATTCTAGACAGGCCCCTTCAGAAATTCACTCAATACATTATTGTAGTTTGATGTTTTACAAGTGTTTCCATGTTTTTTTCCAAACCCTTTTGCATCAATCTTATGAGGAGTGCTTTTGACAGTGTTTTTCTAGGTTCCTTTTGGGAATTTTGTGGGGGGGTTTTGTCAACAGCATAACGGAAGTTAAGATATGACAGATGCTACTTCATCTGGATTCACAGAATCTATTTCCTTGTCATAGGAATAATTTAGTCTGGGGGGATGTGATGTGTTTTTGACAAATCCATATTGACTGTTACTTACCCCTTCGTTACTTTGCAGATTGGAATTTTTATATTTCAGTGTCTTTCTGCGAACGGAATTAAATTTGACTGGATTATAATTCCCTGACTCCTCCTTTTTCCCTTTTGTAAAGATAGACAGAATTGACAGAATGCCTCTAAGTTTATTTCCCTTGAATTTTGGTAAGTCAGAATGTTGCTAGTTAATGTGACAGGATACAATTTGATTGCTTGGACTGCTCTCTGCAACTACCTGAAAGGAGGTTGTAGTGAGGTGGGTGTTGGTCTCGTCTCCCAAGTGACAAATGGAAGGATAAGGAGAAACGGCCTCAAGTTGTGCCAGGGGAGGTTTAGATTAGCTATTAGGACACATTTCTTCACCAAAAGAGTTATCAAGCAGTGGAAGCACTGGAGGTATTTAAAAGACGTGTAGATGTGGTGCTTAGGGACATGGTTTAGTGGTGGCCTTGGCAGTGCTGGGGTAACGGTTGGATTGGATAATCCTAAGGGTCTTTTCCAACCTAAATGATTCTATGATTCTTTGAATGGATACCACTCATTATTCAAGGGTTAGATGTTTCCATATTGCATAGTATGTTGTATTTCATCTAATTGCACCCTTTCATCATGACCTAAATGAGATTCTAATGGCAAGGCTTTAAAAAGGAAAATCTCCAGTTTAACTTTTTCTACTCTGAAGTTAAATATTTAAGTATTGTCAAATCTGTATTCCTTCCTAATGCAATGTTTTAGGTTACTTGTTAAATGAAGCTTAGTATTCATTGTTCTCTTTTGGGAAAGTGGTATTAGCTTTTTAAATCTGTTTCATTTTCCAGTTTGTCAAATTTGCCAATATTGAGGAAGACACACCTTCGTATCACAGACGCTATGACTTCTTTGTCTCTCGATTCAGTGCCATGTGTCATTCATGTGACCACGATCCAGAAATACAAACCGAGTAAGTGTGATTCGTATTACAGCAATCTGTCTTAAAACATTAATATAGTCTGTAATACAGCTTTTATTATGATATTTAGTGGAACAGTTCATTCTGTAGGAAGAAAATGAAGGTCTGACTTTTTAAATAGTACCGAATATTGAAAATCTTAGGTGCCTAGAACTCCTAGAATATTTAAGTGGAATTTTTTCTGAATAATGCCTGCCAGATCGCATGGATTCTCCCCAGAAAGGCACTACTTGTTACTGTAAATGTGTGCGAGTTGCATAACTCATTTGAGAAATTAATGAGGCTACTTACATGAATAGCAAAAGCATATTTTGAGTCTGCTGTTTGAGGATTACCCATTAAAATTGAATTTTCTTAGATGTCTGCAGTATGATACTGTGTGTGAAAGTGAAATGCCTTTATGAATTAGTGTTACAGATTTTTACACTATTATGTAAGCACTACAATTTATTTTACTTCAGCTCCCCCTAGCGATGTGTTCTTTATATGCATTGTTAGCCGTATTTAACTCCTGAGAGTTTTAGAAAATTTAAGGCTTTCAGATTCTGTAGTTTGCATCTCCTGTTGCACTCATGTTTGCTGTTCCCATGCATTACCTTGTTCGGCCAACTATGAAAAATCCATGTGCTGAACGTTTACTCAACCCTTTGGGTGTACTGCTGTTATGTTAGATGCAATGCATAAGGATTTTTCTCAAAAGTTTGCAGTTTCAAAAATCTGTGAACTATATTTTCAAAAACGAATGTATACTGTGTACATCACTTAGGAAAAACAAAACAAAAGAATCATTCGTCCTTTAGTCTTCTGGCTCATTCCTCCTTATTTTTTGTAATTTGCTGCCATCTTATTTGTTGCCCTATTGCTGTGCGTAAGGTTGTGCTGTGAAATATGTCTCTAAAAGGGTTAGAATTAAATTTCCCTGCTTCTCCTGTACATGTCCCCCTGCCTCCAGCCGGTTTCCCTTTAAGATTATTCCAGTGAATGGTTTTACAGGATGACCCTGTGAATTGTTTGGGGAAAAACTAAATTGTACTCAGGGACCAAAGGACAAAAAGGATGGAAACGTCTCAATTAGGTGTCACTAGTGAAGACAGTGTGTCATGCAACTATCTCATAACGTAGGCTTCTGTCAGGTACAGTATATTTACCTGAAGCTGATGGTTGCAAACAGTATTCATAAATGTTTTAATGAGCTTTGTGAGATTTTGCCTTTTTAGGCTTAATGAAACTAAACCAGAATGTTAGATCGCTTACTTTCATAGAATCATAGAATCATAGAATGGTCTGGGTTGGAAGGGACCCCAAGGATCACAGAGTTCCAACCCCCCTGCCACAGGCAGGGACACCAACCTCCAGGCCTGGACCTACACAAGGTTGCCCAGGGCCCCGTCCAACCTGGCCTTGAACACCTCCAGGCATGGGGCATCCACCACCTCTCTGGGCAGCCTGTTCCAGCCCCTCACCACTCTCTCTGTAAAAAACTTCCCCCTAATATCTAATTTAAACCTTCCCTCCTTCAGCTTCAATCCATTCCCCCTTGTCCTGCCATTTTCTACCCTTTTAAAAAGTTGGTTCCCCTCCTGTTTGTACGCTCCCTTCAGGTACTGGAAGGCTGCAATGAGGTCCCCCAATTTACTTTCCATAAAACATTTTGTAAAGGGTTAGGATATAAAGCTCAGCTCAGGATTTTAGTGCTGCTTTCACATTCATTACCCCTTGAAAATGAGAGGTAATATTAGTAATGAACTAGAACATGGAATGAATTAAGAGACTAGTACGTCCCTGATTCATCTATCAAGTATGATCTACCACTCGTACACTACTTTGGAGTATCCTTATCTCAAAGCTGAGATTGGTGTAGGAATGAGAGAACTGTGTTAATCTTCTGCTCTTCTGATCGTCAGCCTGCACCATTACCTGTGGTTCAGTTTGCAATGTCGATGTACCCTTAGGGAGGAATTTCAGCCTAGTGACATAAGACTGTACATGGCCTTGATTTAAATGTAATTTCTGCTTTAACACCTATCTGAGCCTTCTTTAGGAACGAAACCTTTCCTGTATATGGTGAAATTTGATTCTGCACCTTCCTCAGTACTTCAGCTTTCATTTTTTTTTTTTTTTTAGTCTTCTATACAAGAGTAAGAAGATGAAATTAGTGCTAGTGGCACTCCAGTACACAAAAGAGTGGCTTTTTTCCCCATCAGTGTTTTCACTCTGTTTAATGAAATGTATAGCAATATTACTTTCTCCACTCATCCTAGACAGTTTAATTGTATTTCTTTTGAAAGAGATCTTTATGACCAGCAGTCATTCTTGGAGTCAGTATACCAGATTTGCTGTAGGTACTGAGGTAATTCAACAAAACAGATGAATTCTGACTGCAGACTGCATTTCTAAATACAGTTATCGCAAGTAGTTGATACCATTGACAGGGGCTAGGGGGTAATTCAGCTCATCCTAAACCAGACGTCTGGAGCCGCTGCTCACCTGTATAGCTTGAGGTTCCACTGAACTGACTGTCTTGAGTAGGAGCTTGAACATCACCTACGCACGTAGGCAGGTCATGTAGGCTTCTGAGTCCAAAACTGAGTCTTAGCTGGTAAATGAGATTTCCCTTTCAGCAGGGGAGGTTGGTGCTAGTATTTCATGTAACTAAAGCCACAGTATCAGGAAAACTTTTGATTACCGTAAGAACTAATAATTAGAAAGGGAAAAAAACATTTCTGTGATGGAGTTTTGGAGGATCTGTCTTAAATGTCAGTCTTAGATCCTTAATATTGGGTACTGCACTGGAGTTGTAGTACAGCAAGAGCAGGTGCTTTTCTAGCTGTTTGTGCATCTATCTTCTTCTCTCTTTTTTATGTAACCCTATTAAAACTGTCTTGAAAGGTCTAGAATGGTATCAGATCCATATTGAATGCACGTGGCTTTGTTCAGAAACAACTGAAAAACAGGAGGCTACAGATTTAAGTATTTGCAAATTGAAATCTAAACAAAAATATTAATTCTAGAGTTGGGTTAGCTCTGTAGTTCATCTAGCAGATGTTTTAAATCAGCGAATTGACTGAACAAAAGCTAGTTAATGTGTTGTCCATACTGATATTAAGATTAAAAAGAGGGATGGCTTTTAATAAAAATAATTTCAAATTTTAGTGAAACTTGCACTTATTTCACTTAATGACTGTACCACCCTTTCTGTTCTTTTCAGTAAGTAAAGTTCTGTTCCTACCATTTATGATATTGGCTAATTTGCTCTTACTACTTTAGAAAATGTGTATTTTGCCATTTATTTCATTGCACAGATTCTCCTGCAAACTATTTTTAACAAAATAAAGAAGATAGCTAACAGGTAAACTAAGAGTGTTTTAGAACCTTTTTTTTCTTGTTTTATTGCTGTTGATCAGTTCTCAGTTAATTTTGTTCAAACAGTTTTAGGATACAAGTAGTGGTTCCTTTTGTGTGTCAGGCTTAAGTTGATTGATAGAATTATCATTTGCTTTCCATCTTGTAAATATTGCCCAAATCTTTAAAGATTTGTCATCATCAATCCACAGCCTTAATTACAACTTTTAAGGACACGATCATGTGACTGTGCTAGATATTATTTCAACTGTGCTGTGGTAACTTCACAACATTTTTCTTCAGCCCTGGAATAGGTTGACATTGTGCATGGTTCCAACTGATAGGTAATAAATTGTGTAGAGTTGGTGGGTTTTTACCCGTGTGATTTCTGTTGGAGGTGGTACATACAGTTTGCATATTTATTGATCATTTTCTGTTCAGTTCTTTGTTTTGTCAACTTCCTTATGAGTTTTAAAGATGTTTAACAGCAATATGGGCAACATTAATGAATTGGCCAAATTTCCAAATTACTGCTTGTGTGAACCTAATGGAATTCCGCACTGCATAATTACTACTACCTAATAAGTAAACAGTCATACTGGGAGGTGCTGTGCTTCTCCTTTTCAGTAATTCCTTTTTTCCTTCCTTAGGATCCGAATTGCTGGAATCAGGGGCATTCAGGGAGTGGTTCGAAAAACAGTTAATGATGAACTTCGAGCAACTATATGGGAACCTCAGCATATGGACAAGATAGTGCCATCATTGCTGTTTAATATGCAGAAAATAGAAGATATTGACAGGTATTTTTATTCCTGGTCACTGACATGTTTTTTAAGCAATCTTTGGGCTTAGTTTTTATGATGGATACCTTTTTCTTTTTGTTGGAAATAACTACTGACATTTACTAGCTGAATCTTCTCAAAACTGGTAGCACAGCTCTGCTTGATTGCATTTCATTTGCTGTAGATTCCATCAGTCTAAAAATTGCTCCAGAAATTGTATATCCATGTTTTTGAAATTATAAACATTTTGTTTTGTAATGTCAGATAGAGAGATTAGTAAGCATGGATTTGTAGGTGACTCAAATGAATATGCTGGTTATATTTGTTATAAATTGTGGGTTTAATTCCCATTTAGTCATTAGTAACAACTGTCTGTCCCATCTGCAACAGTACTTAAAGTGAGGACACCGTTCTCTTTTTCTGCTTTCAATGGCTCCTAGGCATATTACCTGCCAGGTATGCCTTCAGAAAAAAATCTCTGTAATAATTGATGTTGAGGATATCCCAGTCACCTTACAACTGAAAGTCACTTTTTTTGGTCCATGTCTGTATTTGTGGCTAAACACTATGTAAGTGTAAAGAGTGTTCATTGCTAGCACTAGGAAATTTCCTTAAAACCAACTTCAGCTGTGTAAACAAGCTTAAATGTCTGTTTCGTGTCCATATCTGGCTGCTTAAAAACTTGCTTGATAAGTGGGCTCAGCAGCCTTCCTGTAACAACACGCTTTTCATGCTTTCACATGACTCTCAGCTTGCTAAATCTGCCAGGCTTCTCTTTTTTGTTTTGTTGGGTTTGAGTTGTGGTTTTTTTTTTTTTTTCCCTCCATTCCTCAGCCTTATTTTTCTTCTCTTATTTCTAACTGTTGGTACCTGTTTCTTGCCTAAAGCAAATTTTCAGACTAAATGACTAAAATCAATAATTGTCTGGCTGTCCATGCTTTATCTATTTACTGCATATAACCAAAGGCCCACACAGTATGTGCAGAAATAATCTCCTTGGATTTTGCATCTGAAGAGTGATCTGAGTAAGAGACAAATGTTTCTGAAACTGCTGTTTGAACAAGGAGAGCCTAGTTAGCTTTTGCTCCTTCCTGCAGCGCTTTTAGATGCAGGTGGGCCCTTTCCTTTGTTACTCTTTACATAGTCCTCAAGTGCCCTCGAGCAATGGCAGGAGATACAAACGTGGTGCAACCAAAACTAACACTCGGTCACCGAGGTGAGCAGCTCCGGTGCCGGCACGATGTGCAGCGGAACGCTCCAGCGCAGTGCATGCCGGGGTTCCTGAACAGGGGGATCCTCAGGGGAGCACAGAGACCCACCAGGTGCCGGCAGCTCGGGCGGCAGCAGCTGAGGAGACCTCAGCGGGGCCAGGCAGCAGCAGCCAAGCCCCTACATGTATAAAAGAAGCTCCTGGTGAGCACCAGTGACCAGGGCAGGCAAACAGTGCGTGGCATAGCAGTTCACCCAGCAATTTGCGTGGAACGGTGTGCAAGGAGGGTGCTGAAGCTCTGCCAGCTTGACCAGGGACCAACGGTGTCCACCTGGCAGAAAGCCATGGCCTCTCTGAGCTCTGCA
>KL269199.1:16678-26791 GCA_000699545.1 Podiceps cristatus | reverse complement strand
GGTGTGGGGGGGGGAGGGGGTGGTGGAATTTTGTGCCAGGGCTGAGAAATTCCTAAAGAGAGCAAGGCACTAGCGACTTTATTAGCTGACCACTGGAATTCGTAGAACAGACAATATTGATTGACCTTGCCTGTTACAGAAAGGTCAAACGAGCAGACAGGATAAGGTGATGGGGAAGCACTGTTTGTGTGTCTCCATGCTCAAAAGTCATATAAAGCCAGAGACAGACAATGCACAGAGACCCACACAAGTCTAAGGCACTGGAAAACACCCCAATTAAGTGAAAATTACCATCCCCATTAAGTGGCAGCCATCATTGCTTAATTGCTACCCAGGGAGGTATCCTGATTAAGAGCAGATGAAGTTTAGCACATCTTATGCAGTGGGTTATTGCTTAGATATGAAAGAAGGAGAAGAAAAGGAAACCACAAATACAAGACCTTAAGGCATTTCAGTTAAAGCTGGAGGAGTTCATTTTTGTAAGGTAAAAACAGAGCTGGGCTGGGGACCCACTGAACTGGGGTGCCCGTCTCTCCCCATGTGTGAGGGTCTGGCAGAGACTGGGGCTGACACGTCCCTGTTTTGCCATTTGTTTTCTCCCAAGTGGGGAAGGAGCAGGAGGCAAGTCTGCCTGCTTCAGCTGGACACTTAACCCAGTCCTTGCAGTCGTGCTCCAGCTCTGCTTCCTCTGCAGAGCCCAGAGCAGCTCAAACCCCCTTTGACTCAGCTAGAATCAGGCCCACTGTTCTCACTCTAAAGCCCCGGCCTCAGTGAAGAGTACGGCTTTGTCAAGATAATGTGACCACTTCTCCCCCCCCCCCCCCTTTCTCCTAACCCAGCAATTCCTCTTTCTTTGGAAGAGCTTTGACCTTTAAATGAAGGTGCATGCCAAGAAAAATCCAGAGCTTGTTATCAAGACAATCTGTGGCACAGGCTGTGTGGTAATGTCCTCCCAAGGTGATGAATCAGATCTATCAGTGTCTAGATACTAAAGCCTTTTTTATCCTTGCAAACTCAGGGCTTTCCAAATCTTTAAGCCTGATCAGAGATAGAGCACTACAAGAGCTTACTTAAATCTCAGCAAGCAGAAAAGAGAGTGAGGGGAGAGAGCTCACATAAAATAAAGAACACCACCTTTTAAAGATAAAACATAACTCTAGGTACAATAAAAGCCTTTAGAGAACAGAAGAGATCTTTGTCAGGAATGTATCTCATTTAGTCCCATTGTTTCACTGCATGCTTTTCAGAAACCAAGCCATTTATCTTGCCTTTTTTCCCCATTTTTTTTTCTCCTTTCCTGATGCCAGTTTCCATTTCATTAGGAAATGAATCACTGATGAGGTGCTGGTCCTGTCTCTCTGCAAGCAGACCTCAAAACCAGGCTATTCAGGAAAAAGAAAATAGACAGTCTTATGACCTAAAACCTGAATGTTTTTACAAGTACAGTTTTATTTATGTTGTGCTGCGTTTTGGATAGCTGTTGTTTAGTGCTTATGGCATGCAGGCTAATAATTCTGAGTCAGAGTACCAATGCTTAGATGCCTTCAACATGTTTTGAGGCTCCAAAGCAAGACATTTTCAAGGGGAAAAGCAAAGGGCAGAAGAATTCCTAAATTTCCACACAATTTCCCTTGTGAGTGCTGTGAGCTGAACCTTCCTGGTTCACAGCACATTGCTGGAACACTGTACCCGTGTCCCTGAAGGCCTCAGAGGATCTCTCATTTTCACAGTTGGTGTGCTGCGCACACATTTGTTTGTGGAGTTATATGCCCAGACAAGGAGACAATCACATTTCTGTAGCTCGAGTACCCCTGTGATGAGGCATAATGCTGGCGTGGCTTTTGCACTGAGAAGCAAACTCCCAGAAAAGCCATGTCAGCTTGAGTATGACCTTTCTCATTCAACAATGATGCAGATGAGGATATTTTCTATGAAACATGGTGCATACTGAGCACACACAAATTGTCAGATACAGTATAGCCTACATCCTTAATCTGATGATCCCCAAAAAGCAAAGTCCTGACCTGCACCACAGTTCATTTTAGCTACCTCAGGTATTCCACAGTGAGAGAGGAAAGGAGGGGACATTGCTTTCCTATTCTCTGCATGAACCCATCCACCACTCAGACTGAATTGGTACGACAGACAAAACAAACTGTTGCCAGAAATGCCCACCTTGGAGCTTGAAAAATGTGTTTGTTTTTCGCAGCAACATCAGTCTAACAAACCGCACTTCTCCCTACCATCCCAGCCTCTTTCATTACCTCTGACAATACCTCTACATGACTATCACGATGCTGCATGAGTCTTCACAGCTTCCAGCTACATTATTGTTAAATTTCAGTTAGATAACCACAAAAGAAAAAGAATACATCTTGCATTTGCAGAATCATGTCCCTCAGCTTTATAAGATTAAGATATAATAATGTACACGTTCATTTTATAGAGCTTCTAAGTGACTAATCTAATGTGTCCTCCATTTAGAGAACATGTAGCATTTTGCAAAAATGTACTGGATTGACCCGCTCATAAGATGTGCATGAGTAGGACACACCACTTCCACTCATGCCATCAAAAAGCTTTGAGAATTGTTGTACTGGGAGGTTAATCAAACTCCTGCACAGCAACAATTCCCACAAGAACTTCTTATTTTGAAGATCTGGATTTACTAACCAGCAGCCTGATTTTCAGAAGAACTAAAAATCCAGCAGCCTTCTGTGTCTCCCTTCCCCTTTTTTTCCAAAAGCAATGCATGTGCCGCATGACTTCTATTCATTCCTGCATACATGGAACATGATGCCTAACTTCACCTGTTCCTACAAACTGCTTATAATCTTAACAGAGAATGCACAAATAAATCAGACACAACACTGAGAACATGGTAAGTCGATGGGCACAGACTGAGCACCTCAGGTGCTTGCAGTTGAAGGCATGAATTCGGGCATGACAACACCAGCAATTACGAGCATGCTTAAGAACGTGCAGTCTGGAAGAACACGCACAGGACAACCCCGTCAAACCCAGAGCGGGGTAGCCTAGCAATGGTGAACACAGTCGTAACTCTTTGGCCAAATCGCTTCATTTCTCCAAGTGCCTCCTGTCAGATTTAGCTCATCACCCCTAGGAGAAAAACCTCTTCATATGATCTAGGTAAAAAGCCTAAGGCTATGGTGCAATCCTGATTTTTCTTATAGCCTTCAGGCACAAAAAAAAAAATCCACCAAGTTACCCTTAAAACTAAGCACTATCCCACCCTGTACTTCTGGAAAGTGCTTTAGCATTACTAAGTGTGTTGCCTTCCTGCTTGTTCTACAGGGACTTGGTTTGGATCTCAAACCTACGTGTAACTCAGTAAACCTATTACATGGATTTTAATGTTGCAGAGTTTCTTTGCACTCCCTGTCTCTCTCTGTCTTCCTGCTGGGCCTTGTTTTCTGTATTAAAGCATTTCCAGGTCAGAAACTGTCCGTTTTGTATTCTTTGTTGTAGGGTTTTTTTTCCCCTCTGTATTTTCTGTATTTCTGCATGTGTACAGCTCATAGCGCAGAGAGCTCTCAGTAATGAGTTTGAATGTTTTTCCTCGTGGCCAATTTTGTTTCCTCTGTTCTGTTCTCTCTCCTTTATGCTGGAGCAAAGGAGGAAACCTCAAATGAGCTGTGCATCAGCCCATCGATTAAATGGAGTACCTTTCCATGCAGTAATTACCACTGCCTAAGCTATACCCAAGCACAGCAAATCATTTTTATTTCTGTATGCTTTGCAACTCAGAGAAAGAAGCACTAGGCATAGATAGACAGCGTATGAATTGCAAGAAAAATCCCAGGTTGTGTACAGATCATTTATAACCCAGCCAGCCCAGTGTTTGTAGAGGTTTTTGCCCACTAAACATCTCATAAATCATTGACTTCCTTTAAAAAGATAACAATAATTTCAAAGAGGTAAGTGGGATTGGTCTAGATCATTATGTTCTCCCTCTAGGGCAAGGAGTTGAAAAGTTTTAATTTTCTTTCATCAATCTAAGTCATCACCCAAGGCTGGAGTGTGATGTTTGACTTCCACTACTGGAAACCTTAGATAAGACAAGATCTGAATACCCTCCACAGAGGTCTCAAGTGACGCTACAGCACTCGTTCAGAAATTTGTATTGATGTTTGACTTCCACTACTGGAAACCTTAGGTAAGACAAGATCTGAACACCCTCCACAGAGGTCTCAAGTGACGCTACTGCACTCGTTCAGAAATTTGTAGCATAAGACATCTGCCTGTGAGCAGAGTATTATAACCCTGCGCCAAGCCCACTGTGGGATCGAGGCCTAAAGCCACCATCAGCAGAGCCCACTGTCTCTCTTCTTGTCATGGGTTTACAAGTAAAGAGAAGGGGACAAGGAGATGTCACGTTTGGGATCAGGTCTTCCCAAACAGGTCTGTGGGCATGGGCATTATACAGCACAGCCATAATGAGTTCAGCACGCGTTTGGTAGCGTTGAATTCACTGCCCAAGTCCTGTAGAGCTGATTTGTGCAGGGGGTGTATGTGGGGTTTCCGTATGTCTGGCAACTCAAGCTAGTCCTCCAAACTAGCTCACTGACATTCAGGAGCCTGAATAATTGCCCTAAATCCTTCAAATCTAGGCAGAAAAAGAAAATATGGCCCCATAAACTCAGATGTACTCAGGGTGGGATGGTTACTCCCCCGTAACAGAAGCTGCAAGCTACCCTGCAAGCTACACTCTCCCACCATGCAACACGTTTGTGGTGGTGTATAGTTGTGTCCCCCAGCAGTCCAGGACCGTATCCCTCTCTGCATCTGAGCCCCACTTGCTGTTCGCTGTTTCCGTCAGCCCTGGGGCAGCAGTGGGCTTTTTTTGTTAGGTTTGAATAACAGAGGACCCCAGAATCCTTGTTTACAATTTATGGCTGATGCTCTGATGTGCCACCATTCCAGCCACAACAACCATGACAGAAACAAGTGCAGCCCTGAGCTAAGCGTTCTTTTTTCAATGTAATGTTTTATTTTTTTAGCAAAAACTGTATATCCATTTAATATTTTCCCAAAATGTGCTAATTTTTAAAAATTATTTGCTGAATAATTTATATGACTAGTGTTCAGCATGTGCATTGTTTCTCTGACATTTTTTATTGGAAACAACTTGGCTTTAGCCAGTTGCAATCATTCTTTGTATTCCTATCAAGAACAGAGGGTCTTTCTGATAGGAGCTGTGTAAAATATGAGATACCAAATGCCCCTTGTAGTCCATAACCTTATGGACAAAACAGAACAAAAGACTGAGGCAAGCAGGAGGCAGTAAACAGGGAAGCCCATAAGGCACAAGTGGGAAACAAGTTTTACGGAGCCACCAATGACCACTGCTTGATCATGGCTTACCCGGAGATCCAGCGTGTTTTAGAGGAATCCTGGCAGGAGGAAGTTCAGCACCGTCACACACATGGGATGCTCCAAGCCTGAAGCACATCAGCTCTGAGCTTTCTCACAGTATGCTTCACATCTTCAACCTGGAAACAAAGACGCCGTATTAATAGATCAAAGGACAAAGCAACATGGAACAGACAGTGTTGGAAACCTATTTACTAACGATTTGACATTCTGCCACAGCTTGTTGATGGCACATTGCACCAGCTATGCGAAGAACCACTTCTGCAAGCAAAAGGAAAATCAGGGCACCAAGTTCATTGCTTTCTTAATCCATCTACTGACACTGCCACAAAGACGGTCCTGCTTTTAGTACCAGATTTAGTGAGGTTTTCCAAACAATATATTTCCTATGTGCCACGGAAGGCAACCTGGAGTGACGGACTGCAGGTGAGTGCAAGCAAAGCACCTTTCCAAGCCTTGAAAACAAGATCCACCTTTTCTGGATCCTTGCAGTCAGTGGCCTCGCTGGCAACCGCGTCTGAGAATACAAATTCAGATGCATGCTTTTAGTACCAGATTTAGTGAGGTTTTCCAAACAATATATTTCCTATGTGCCACGGAAGGCAACCTGGAGTGACGGACTGCAGGTGAGTGCAAGCAAAGCACCTTTCCAAGCCTTGAAAACAAGATCCACCTTTTCTGGATCCTTGCAGTCAGTGGCCTCGCTGGCAACCGCGTCTGAGAATACAAATTCAGATGCAACGAAAGGATCCTTGCAGTCAGTGGCCTCGCTGGCAACCGCTTCTGAGAATGCAAATTCAAATGCGACGAAAGGAGACTTCTGCGCTGCAGAATCACAACCACGCACCAGCTACTGCAGGGGCGCAGGGCTTGGAGGAGGGCCTGAACTGCAATGGACTAATATTCCCCAGCTATTGCTTAATTAAAATTTTCATCATCCTATTCAGGATACAGAACTGAGATATAGTTCAACAGGAGTATCACAGAGTATTTAAATAAAATGTATTTCAGTAAAAGGAAATTCAGTCTAAAGAAGAGATTTTAAGAGGTACGAATGTATTTCTCAGAACTGTTGTTTCTACCCTTACAAACTCATGATGTGCTCTAAAATCTAACACCAATCTATAATGTTTTAAGAGGAGTATATTGTATTTAGTGGCTTACCTAGGTTTCCTTGTAAATTAAACTGAAGCCCTCAGCAATACTTATCTTCCTTTTGTTCTTTCCTCTCTAATTATACTGTGGCACTAATTATCTTATGGGCAGAAACAGTCTATAGATTGCTGCTGCTTCAAAAACTCAAGCACTGCTCCTACTACTTGATCATACCTTATGAATATTTTCATTCAATCTAAAAATCCCCACCCAACATAAAATGCAAGTTTTCTCCCTTTCTACAAGTTCTCTGTCTCCCTAGTTCTTAACCTGCTGGCTGTCACTACTGATTTATGCTCATCCTTCATCTACAGCACTTCTCTAGACTATAAATGGTACCTGTGCTCTAAAAAGCATGACTGTTTCCTGAGTAACACGACTAAAATTGTTAGGATCTTATCCTGTAGCCTTTATGTGGATGAGTAGCCTACCTCTAGTGTAATCCCATCTGGAGCAATTTAACAGCAGCTGTCAATAGTGTAACCATGAATTTTTTCATCTGAGGAAATGATTGTAAAATTGGATCATCAGAAAGCACATTTCAGTGAAAACACTGGCTTTTTTTTTTTTTTTTTAAGTATAAGCCCAATAAATGATGTTTCTAATGTTAAATCATGCAATGTTAACTTATTGCTAATGGTACAAACGTATGCTCACTTCACAAAATCTACCACATTAAGACCCTCTAAAGAGAGACAAAAAGGGATCTTAAATTTTTCAACTCATCAACTCACCATGGAGTCAACTTAAAGCATTGATTAATAGGACCCTTGCTATCCTAGCTGAACCCATAAGTAGCTTAATAAGACATAAAATATTCTGCTCAAGGTTTTTCTTTTAATACTTTATTATTGATTTTTTACAAGAAAATACAATAACATTGTGCATATAAAGCAGTCTGCACAAGGCCTTCATTTTGCACAGCCACATCAAAAGTAACATTCATTCATTTTGCATCTGTCACTGATCCGCATGACCTTTAAACTGTTATTCAGCAAGAAAATTAAATATCTAGCAAAAAGCTTTGAAAGAACGATTCATTAGAGAGTACCTAGTATGTGCTACGCATTGCATCAAGTCACACACATACACACATCTAATGGGAAACAGTTGACATCTTTTAATGCCAGCAGTGAGCGCAACAGTCTGTTTTGCGGTGAGGGGGTTATCTGGCCGTACAAGCACAGGATGTAGTTGGGCATTTATGAGCCTCAGGAGAAAACAAAGAAGTCAGACAACTTCATCAAGGTCATCCACTCCTTTTAACCACCTATACGGCACTGACAGCTGTAGCATCTCCATACTTTGCACAGATTTCATTCCCTGTTTCCCTGCAGCCCCGTGTTACACAGAAGAGCCATCACAGGTGTCACCCTCCCAAGGCTTCCTCACTTGTACCTCACTCCAGACCCACTACATCATCTTCCCACCAGCAGCCCCCCAAGGCAGCCTGACACCCCTACTCTCAACCTGTGCTTTAACCACAAGGCTTTCCTTTTGTCCTGCTGAGACCAGCCTCCTCAGAGCTCATTCTCCCAAACAGGCACAACAAAATAGCGGTGCGTTTTCCCCAGCTTGAATCAAAGCATTCGAGTGCTTCCGTTCACTTGATTTCTGCTGGCAAGGACAAATGGCTCCATTCACCTCGAAGGTATCAACCACTTCCGACTACCCTCACAGCAAGCAGCTAGGAGTGTTTCTACCCCCATTTGTCACGATGCCCACGCTACGTGGCTCTGAAGTCATTACACAGGGCAAGAGAGGCAGCTGCCTGGAGCACAGGACTGCTTAATGGGCAACCAGGTTATTTTTGTTCTCTATTTTAACTCACTTTGTTTTTAAATGTCTTGCCTAGAGCAAAAGGCCTAGAGTCACCACCATTGGGAAGCTTCATCATTACATAGGGATCTTCTCCATGAGTCAAAGCATAAGGCAGGTTTCAGACATGCTTATAACATCCTGAACAAAACTGTCTTCACCCTGTCCAACAGTGACCCCTTTGTGACATTGCTCAATAACAAGCATAGACGTCGAGGGGAGGGGGATTGTAATCATTAAATTGTAAATCCCTTTAAACGCAAAGATCAAAGGGAAAGTTTCAATCCAATGACACATAATTAAAAATGCAGACGTGAACGGCTTTGATTCATGAATGCTTATGCACTTTTAAATTGTTGCCAGGGAGATCGGGGCATGAGAAAATTAAAAACCATTACACTTCAAAAGGATAAATGATTTTCACAGCTTTCTAACATTATTTCCTGTTGTGCAGATTTTTGTGTGTTTTAACATTTCCCCCGCCTTGCCTGGGCAGATTAGTTCTGAAAAATGTTTTCCAGAAAATGTTCAGGACTCAATGAGATTAAAAGGAGATTAGTGAACTTGCTGGATGGAGAGTTCCCATTGGTACTTAATGGTAAATGCTCAGAGCAGTTAAAGAGGAACTCCTCCACACACATTTTACCCTTTTACCTGTGTTTTAATTTAAAGAGCTGTGACCTTTTAATTCATTATGCTTTTTCAAACTGAGCCAGTACAATACAATATGGTATAGGCCATAAGCCAAATCTCCCCGAAGTTAAAGGAAATATTCCCATGACTGTAGTGGTTTCAATCTGTTTGTTTAACATTTCTCACTTGTAAAAGTCAAAGCACTTAACTGAAAGGAAAAGGCTGCTTCCTATTTCACAACTAAAAAACTGAGACACAAAGTGGACATGGTTCTCAATCATCATATCACGAATACTAGACTAAGTTTAGGCTGTCAAGCTACAGCAAACGCTCCCACTTCTGATCCATGCCATCTCAGATCCTCCCTGCTTCAACACCTGACTTTAACACTCCCGAGTGGCACCTAAGACATCCTTTGAAGTGCTTTAAAATCATCCCAATCTTACCAGAGACAGTGTTCCTTCATACCTGCAAATGTTTAGAAGTTAATTTCATAGACAGGCATATTGCTGAAATGAATTTGTGAGTTGGTGGTTGCAATGAACTCATGGGCAGCATTTTCATTAGTGAAAGTACACGTGAAAACAGGAAGAAAACCTTTAGTGCTGAACTCACATTGCTGCTTAACCACTGGCAACATGAAGGGTGAGGATGATCAGATGAAATCCTGAAACATATACTGTACACAGCTAGATATTAGCTAGCCACCCTCCTCTCCCCGTACAGTTGATGGAACACAGGACAATTCATCCCATTTGGAAACGTATACATATATAACTTCAGGCTTCTCCATACCACGTAGATGGTTTTGATTTATATGTCTAAAGTTACATAGGATGAATCCCACAATTCAAAAGGTGCACCTTTGGGATGAAGGAACAGAGACAGCCCCAGAGGCACAGCAGCTCTAAATACACCAGAATCCCATTGTGTTTGCATTCTTCCGAATTCCAGGTTTCCACTTCTTAAATAAAGTTGCAGCTGAAATATGTCTGCATCAGGCTGACTTGCTCCTCACTCTACTGTGGCATTTTTCAGCTGCCAGTCAAGCCAACCTTCACAAATTTTTCCCTGAGGGGGGAAAAGCCAGAGACAAGTAACAGCAGACTAACA
>KL269199.1:231-11587 GCA_000699545.1 Podiceps cristatus | reverse complement strand
GGGGGGGGGAGAAGATCTACAGATGAAAAAAAAATACTTCTGGATATTGCCATTAAAAAGATAAGACAGGATTAAAGTACATCTCCATACTTTCCGCTGCAAGATGATGCATGGGTCCAGGACAGGAGACTGGGGTGAGGGAACAACCTTCTGGGAAGGACAGCTCACACAGACCTCCCCTGGCCTGCACTTCAACTTTCACTGTGTTCAACGTCAAATTAAAGAGATAGTGTCATGTTGATGCACCATCCATCTTTAAGACCTCAAACTTATTCTTGCAGGTAGAGGAGGGGGATTTGGAAGAGAGCCCTAGGAATGGCACATGAGGGGCAATTATCTGATTTTGAAGAAACCCGACTGGCAAGCGTAGCCGAGTGCTTTCAGGTATAGCATAGAGCAGGAGAAGCTTGGCAAACAGGCACAGGGGATCAGCACAAGGCTGCCTCCCAGCAGCAGCTGACAATTTACCATACCTTTTAGTTCACGTCTAAGATTCCTGTTTTGTTCCTGAAGAGAAACTCAGAAAACACCAACTGACATCTCTGCCAGGAAATAGGAAATGTAAATAAAACCCATCAGCCTCTTGGGAAATCCAAATTCAAAGGCTTTCAGACTCAATCTCCACACAGCTTTGAACTCCCCAAGATCGTGGGAGTCTGTTCTTGTATGAGAAATCCAGTATCAATTGTTTTACCATTGATGTTGTGTTGTGAGGGGAATGATACCACAAGAAGGTGATGAAAATCTACATCAGGAAATAGGATTAAATGAATGCTTGGGGGAGAAAAAGGAAGGAATGTGATATGATCCGGGATTCTGACATTGCTCAATAAAGGCTTGGCCAGCTATTACATTATGGACCCATTTTGAATATTTCTAGTTATATTTATTGCACGCAGAGCAAAAACTAGTGATTTTGATATCACAGAAATGACAATATAGATTTTTATGTATACCAGTTGGGAAGGAAACTCAGTCATTGCATGGGAACATGAGGACTTAAAGCCTTGGTAAAACTGGTCAAGTTAGCTCCATGAAGATAACTTCCCTTTGAGGGGGTTTTGTTTGTTTGTTTTTCTTATCTGCCTTCTAGAGTCTTTAAAACTTTCCTCTATTGAAAAAATTAAGATTAATTATGCTAGACTGAGTGAACCCAAGCTAGACAAGTCAACTGAAAAAACTATTTTCTGTTCTGGCACTTTTCTACACCAGAAATCAATGCCACCTGCCAAATGGTACCTTCTAAAATACCTCTGGCCAGGTTGAGACTGAGGAAGCCAGTGCTGGAACACACAGCAGGTAAAGGGAAAGGAGCTGAACTTCAGCACCTCCAAAGACTTGTGAAGAGACTTACCAAAGTCCATGACATCTCTTTCCATACCAGCATTGCAATTTTAATGCAGAATGGAGACTCTCCCCTGGCTTTGTTGGGAGGCTTATTTTGAAGATTAAAAGTATTACAGAAATATTACTACCAGGGCTGGCAAGGAATTTGTTTTTTAAGGCTGTATATTGCCTTTTTAAATCTTACCCCAAAGCACAGAAAAACAGTTAAGGTTTTATGTTTGTTTGGTTTTTTAATACACACACCTACCCCTCTATTTAGCCTTTCTTGTAGACATCTTTCTCAGTTTTGGTTTGTGTTAATAACCATATTGAATATTAAAAAAAATCTTTCAGACACTGTTTGATACTTATGTAATCTAAATTCTTTTCATAATAGTTTCATATTGGTATTTTCTGGAAACAAAAACACTTTGTAAAAATTACTTCCCAGATGGTACTTACAAATTAATGCATTCTTGCAACTACCAAAACACACCTCTCACTTTTTCAGGATCATAAATGATAGTGAACATTTTTTTAGAAATAACAGCATATAAAGCTGGAAATTTAAGAACACTTTGTTCTATGTGCGAAAAAACTGTTTGGTGGTTTGTAAGGATAAGCACAGTTTGAGTATTCTCTCAAGTGATGGGATGACTGTACAGCCTGGAAGCTGGAAATCCTTTTCTGATTGAGGCCCTGACTTAGGGCCCAGTTCAGGTGGGCATAGCTCCTAGCCAGACCTCACACAGCTCAAGTAATTTTGAACAAATCATTTTCCACCTCCTTTATCTGTGATGGCAAGATAAGAACGCCTCTATCTCTAAGTTATCTTCTGTAATGGAATTAGGTCCTTAAAGATTCTTGGTTTCTGGGGTACATAGAGTACTCAGCATAAGAAGTTATGCTTAGATTAAATCTGGGGAAAGCCTGACAGGTAAATTCTGCGAACTGAAGGTGGGATCTGTAAACTCTGAAAGAAGTCTGAAGGACAGTGAGTATTTTAACCTCAGCAATTTTGCCCCAGAAAGTGCATTGCTCAACCCCAGTTACAACTTGAGCTGCTTCTGACCCGGCTAAACCAAACCAGAGGACTTAGAGGGGAGAACCAGTAGGTCAAAATCTTTTGGCGACACACAGCCACTGAGGGAATGGCTGAGTCTGGTAAGGAGAATGTAATATAAAACTGCAGAGATTCACCCAAGTAAAACAGAGGTCTATTCACAGCCAGACATGAGGTCGTCCCCCTCACGGCTCTCCTTGTAATGTTTCAAGGACCTGGAAATCAAAGTCAGAGTCAAGGACTGCTGAAATGCAGCCTGGCTATGCAGCCTGGCAAATATGCCGGCAAGCCCCTTAGGGATGTTTAGACAATTTAATGGTGGAGGGTAATGCAAATGGTATGTTCAGAGCATTTACAAAACAAACTGATTCTCTTACTGTTCTGCTACTGGAAGGAGACTTCTTTCAGTTAGTTACAGTTCATTAGCTGCTACCACTGAATGGTTCTTATTTTAATTTCTTTGATCTAATTGAGACAGGTTTGTTTTGTTTTGTTTTTTTTTTCTTTTTCAGCATTCATCCAGAGTGCAAGTTTTGGCTTAGTTAATGAAATATATAGCTAATTTACATTAATGACTATTACAGGACACCTAGAAACATTCAGTCCAATCAGTCAACAGGCTAAACGTTTTAATTTTATCTCTTAGAAGAGAAATGCCACCTCACGCAATGGGAAAGCTAATGGCTCACTACTTTGGCAAGAGCTTTGGAACACCCAAATCAAAACACACAAACATGTGGGTTTGGAAAAGGAACTATGGGGACACTTCATCAACATGCAGTGATTCAGCATAGCCATGCAAAAGGAGACTCTACAGTGGTCTGAGACAGGAAAGGCAATTTCCAGTCTGGCCTCAAGTCATGCAAGAGCTTCCAGTAGTCAGGACCTAACGGCCCACATCTGGAAATCTCATAGAATCATAGAAAGGTCTGGGTTGGAAGGGACCCCAAGGATCATAGAGTTCCAACCCCCCTGACATAGGCAGGGACACCAACCTCCAGGCCTGGATCTACACAAGGTTGCCCAGGGCATCTCAAAGGGACCCAAGCGTTTTCAAGCCTGAGATCTGTGGTACTCAAATCTAATAGGCTGAAATGGAGACAACTTTGGAAGGTTTTTTCCCTAACTTAGATTTAATTCACTATTGTCTTTGCAGTACTATCTATGCAGTATATGTTCTCACAGGATCGAGAGAAATCTTGTGTCATTTTCCTGCCTTCAAATTTGAAGTCTGCAAGAAAAATTAGCTGCATTACCAGAGAAAGCAGACTCGAGTGGAATAAGATGTTCACGCATTTGATGAACAAATATATTAGTGATATTCACCTTTGTACCACACTACATACCAAGTATGGCTCTATGCGCAGCTGAACAAGGGACACTCCTTTGACTGTGACAGCGATGACAGTGTAAAAGAGGCAAGAATCAGTCATGCCCGCATTTTTCTTCTTTTTCATTTAAAGGGTCCAAATCTCTGAACCAAACTTAGACCAGTGGTGCCATGAGTCATGTAATAAATCAAGGGCTTCTATTAACTAAACAGAAGTTAGCTGCATAAAAAGTAACAGCTCTTTTTTTCTTTAGTATCTTCTGATATTACCTCATGAACAGAAGATTGAAGGCAACTTGAAACATTTCATATTAGAAAACATAGAGAATGCTACTTCTAGTTCTCCTGATTCAGGAGAAGGACTCAGGTCCACACAAGCAAACACACAGAAAACCCCCAAAACCCCAAGGCAAACTTGTTGCTTTCCCACTGTTCATCACAGGAGGGTCACAGTTACCCAACAGAACAAAGCCGAAATAAGTAAAACTGACTGGGGAAAAACATGTGCCATTGCAAAGACTGAAAAAACAACATTCTTATTCAAGTTTTAAGCCACAAGCCTGACACTACTTCGGTTCAATCTTCTATAATAGAGGCAGAATGTGTCTGAAAGGGCAACAATAATAAATATTGACAGACAAAATCTGTCCATTGAAACTTCTTCCTAACAAGATCTCAGATCTTGCCACCAGGCACTACTCCAGGGTGAGGGTAGAGCATTATACCACACGCTGGTACAGCCACAATAAAGAAAAAAATCAAGAGTACAAAAAGCCTTTGGAGTCCAATTTTTTAAGGAGACAGTTCATTTATAAAGCTACAAATGCTTCCAGTCAAACTCCTGTTGGTTTATATATGAATAGGGAAGTGAAATAATAGTGGGAAAGGTGGAGTCTAAGGCAGAACAATTGTTTTGATTATTTCAACTGCAACCACCCCAAACTCATTTCCAGCTAATTTCATTGAACTAAGCATCTGGGATTTTATTGTCAGCATTTTTAGCAGTCAAGAACTCTTTCCATCCCACTGAAGCTTCTCCTCCGCCTCTTGATCTCCCAGAGCATTGTAAGCATGGGACAGTATAAAATATCTCAAAATAGGCCATTACTTAAACAAACGGATGGGGTCGTTTTCATTTATTTCACAGCAGCCATCCTCCACCCTTTGCTTTCCTTTGAGGTCATTTTTGGATTGTCTTGTTTTGAAGCCAGGCAATTTGTCCCACACTCACTGCTTTTCATGGGCTAATTAGAAATTTAAAAGTAATTTAAACACCCTTTGCAGTGCGCTGTTAATTCCTTCCAGATTGCTGGGAACATTAGCTTCAGTCTTTGTTTATTTCAACTGACTCTAGAATATCAAACACATTAGAGGTTGCACCAGGTTTGGGATAGTTCACCTTTAACAATAAACTCATTACAAAAGTAATCATCCTACTTAATTTGTAGTGGCTTGTGCTCATGGAAAGCTCCACACCCCGAGATGGCTGGGTGGCTGAATCACACAGTGGCAGATCTTGGTGCGAGAGGCCGAGCCTGGCAGGCGCAGCCTCGGCACCCGGCTCTGACCGACGCAGGGTCGCACAGCGCATCTGCAGACCTGCCTCCTCATCACTAGCACAGGCTGGAGTCCCAGCTTCTGGGAGGGACACCCCTGCTGCTGGCAGCTGTGCTGGCTGGACTGTCACTGGCATCTGTGGGCCACCTCGGTCTTTCCTCTTACTGCTTCAGGCCCAAGCAGCTTGAACTAGGTGCTGTTTTTCTACAAGAACCTTCCCTGGCAGAAGTCAAACCCTGACCTGAGCACAGAAGAACCACAACACCTAAGCTACAGCTGCTCTCCTGTGCTGTGACTCGGCAGGGACCCCAAAAAGGCCATCCTGTGCCGGCTGTCTGGGCGGCCGCAGTGCCAGCAGGCACGGGGAGCAGCAAGTGTGGCTCCAGCAAGGCTGCTGCCGAGCACCATGGCCGAGCCAGCCTGCGGCAGAACCACTAACAGGGACAGTCTAGCATGGTACAAGAAACCCCAAATCAGATCAAACATGGCAATGATCTAACCACTTTTATATTGATACCTTGAACTGAAAATTACTATACGCAAATTGTGTAAGCAGAATTAACTTGTATAAGAAATAATTGTGACATAGCACGAACCAGTGCCAGGAATTTGGGAAAGAATTAAGTGGAAAAAAAAAAATAGCAGCAGTTTACAGAAAAGAATTCTATAATGCATTCACAGTCTAAAGAGTCATTTGTCTTCTTCAACAGATCTCTCTGAAAAGATAAATAATTTTATGAAAAAAAATCACTACTACACGATCCTGCACTTACTTTGGAAATACCCTATTATTTGTGCAAAGAAAAAGTTAGTATCTAGTTATCAGGAAAAATTTGACACCACTTTCCACAATGAGCATTATCATAAGTAATTAAAACTGAACTACACTTGTCAGAGAAGTGCCTACAGTCTACATCGGTGAGCATTAACAGCCACTTCTATCTTGCTTGTTTGCTTATGCATTAATACTCTGATTAAGCCAGCTAAGAACAAGAAAGCAGCTGCACCTGGGTCCATCTGGGCAAGTCACCTCTCTTCAACAAGGGCCCTAAGTTGACACCTAGAGGGAGTAAGAACTATGCAAATGTATTTGGTACTTCCCAACTACTCTCACAGCCTCTGACTGTTTTTACCTCAAGGAATTTCCTGAATCTAACATTATTTGCCTATCTAGTAACACTCAATAGATGTCATCTCCAAATGCAGGCTCTCTGGGTCCCACATACTCTTCTTGCAAATACAACAGTCTTTGGCAAGGAGTATCACAGACCTACTAACACTTCTTCTGTTTGTCTTGAATGCAGTTGTTACAATTTTTAAGGATAAAATTTTATTTTCCATCTATTCTTTTCCTAAAAAAATTTTTTTTTTGTTATTATTTGCATTTCTGGTAGCTATAGAGTACTGAGCTGATGCTGTGTAGCTATACCACTTCAGAAGTGAAGAGTTTGACTTCCTAATGTGGTTACCAGTACATCATTGTAGCCTTAAAAAGACCAAATGCTTTCATACCACTGTAACCGTATCTGTAGTTGAGGTTGCTCTAATTGAAGCGCATGTTAGTATACCAGGTTTAAACTGAAACACTTAGCAAGGCACATGCCAGTACAGAGACCAGCCAAAACCAAACTATCATTTTACTGCCTAAGAAACACTGTCTTGGAGCAGCAGCATGAGCCACTCAGCTCTGCTGACACAAAAACCACTCCCTTCTCCTCTGTTACTAATACTCTTTGTTTACCCCCAAACAAGCTTGTACACGGTGCTCAGACTCTTAACACAGCAAAGTATTAATGAAGAGTTTTTAAACCGTCAGGCTGGCATTGAAAGTTGAGAAACAGTTTCTCCCTTAGGTTTCCATGGTTACTGAATCGCCAAAGTGCAATTCAAGTCACCTAATGTCAATTTGCTCCAGGTGGCTTCCCGAACTGTCACTGAGGTGTTGTCCCCCTTTGGATTAGTAAGTGTATGGCAGGGACAGCCACCGATCCTTCTCACCAGCGTTCCCGGGCAGCGTAGGGGGTGGCTGAAAGGTGCATCAAGCATGTCTAGCAGTGGGGTGAGCTGCCTTCTTCGGGGGTACAGCCAGCAATGGCTCTTGCCGTTGAGTTCAACGGGACCCATGTGGGCTTCTGCAGATTTTTAGGCTCAAACCTGACCTATGAGGCAATGAGACTTTGTCTGAGGCTGAATCAGCTTTCAGCTAAGACCTATCTGGTCAAACACTGGAACAGGTTTCCTAGAGAGGTGGTCGATGCCCTGAGCCCGGCAGGGTTTAAGAGGCATTTAGACAACACTCATAACACCATGCTTTAACTTGGTCAACCCTGAATTGGTCAGGCAGCTGGATTAGGTGATTGCTGCAGGTCTCCTCCAACTGAAATAGTCTATTCTGTATTTACTGATGGCTTTTATAAATTTGGCATTTTCCAAAAGAAAGCACGAGGCAGTGGATAGCACCGCAGGCCCCAGCCAGTGGCCTCCCAGGGCTGTATCTGACATACTCAAAAGGCCTTCAGGGCATCATTGTAGTTCTAGAAATCCAAAGCTAAAGCTCCAGAGAGCCTGACAGACTAAAGCCAATGAGAACATTCTTAAAAAGCAGCATAAAGAAATATGAGCAACACACAAATGTCCATGTAGCAAGCTGCACATAGCAGGCAGGTAACAGAATAATAAGTGAAGACAACAATAACTATATATAAAAAAAGTCCTTAGAACAGCCGAGATTACAAGTCTAACATTTGCCAGCTACCCAGTCCCACAGATGACCCTGCAGCAACAGAAATCACCAAGAAGACAATTCAGGCCCATGGGATAGGAGCCTCTGAGGCAGAGATGAGGAAGGCAGTGCATTATAGCCTAAAGCTTATAGGAACCAATTAATTTCAATAACTTGCAGAGAACAGGGCACGTTTGGGGCTCAATCATGAGATGGAAAGCAAGAGCTTCAGCTGATCAGTCTACAAGAAACAGAACTGAACACTGATGCTCAAGAACATGAAAACTCAGTTACGTGTTCAGGGCTATAGTCTGCCATCCTGTCCCTCCCAGGATAGTAGAGTGCCCTGTCCCAGGAATGGAAGGACACTGTCGAAAGCAGGTGATCTCCTTCCAAAGAACAATCATGCACAATCAAGCCAGACATTCCTTAAGTGAGGCACAACTTCAAGTTTCCTAGATTCAGGTATCCTGAGAGGCCAATTGCTGAGCTGCTGTCAGCTGAAAACAAGCCCTGCTCAAGCACCTGAAAGTCTAGAGGCTGAGGCAGTCTTTATTAGTTTTTAAGGATCATGTCTTAAGGAATTAATTTGGACTGAAGGAAAGTACACTACCAAAGAAGAAATACAGGGAAGTGAAAAACACCATGATTAATAAACACAGAAAATGATGGGAAATTTACTTCTTCCAAGCACTTTACTACACTGAGTTAAAAATGTTTTAATTTCTGATCAGTCTAGCTATGTTTATCTACAAACACATAAAATGACATTATCTGTCCCTTCTGGTGGATAAAATGGCAAATAGTTAACAGCACGCAAAAATAATCAGGGCAGCAAGCGGAAGAGAGCTCTTTTCTACTAGAATTTACACATGGAACCTAGAAAGAGAGACTAATTGCTCCCTGGGACCCTCTGATTAGCTAAATCTGACTTGTAAACAGCTGCAAGATCATGATATCAAGGAGTGGGTACCTCTGTTTTCTGTCTCACTGGCTGCTTGTGACACATTTTTCCCCTGATTTGAGCTGATTGGGACTCTCATTTACCAATTAAGGGATGAGACTGAACAGGGAGGAACGGAGGATGATTAAAAATCTGCTCTTTGCTATTTCTGCAACAACTGTGGATCATTCTCTTCCAAATTAAATCTGGCTTCTGGCTGGCAAGCTAACTGGCAAATGCAATCTCATTTCCCGAGTGCCAGAGCACATCAGCTGTACATGTGCCATTTGTGGTCCATCTGCAGGAAACATGACATGCCAATTGCTTTCGGGTGGGCTGGGCGGGGGGTGCAGCACCCTCAACAAGCACATCACTGAGCTTTCCTACTCCTCCCACCCAAGTGGATAAGGTTTGGGAATCTTGTGAGACTGTGCTCTAAAACAACTTTGGCAATTCACACCATTTCTGAACACCTGCTTTTCTCAACAGGTCTGGTTACTGAGGTATCATTCTTTAAATGGCAATAGTGGCAATGAAACCTTTTCATTGTTTAAAAATAATCAGAATGTGATCTAGGAGTTCTGGCAGGTGATGTTGTGGGGAGTCTGTTCTTTTTCTTTTTATCCACTCTACCCCTCAAGCTAGGGTAGGGTGCAAACGAACTAAACCCACGCTCAGGAAAAAAATTTAAACATAGCTATTTAAAATTCACTCCGAGCCAGAGAAGTAAACAGCCCATCCATATGCAACCCATACTCTCCACAGGATAATTCTTGGGCACAGGCCTCCCACAGGAAGGCTTTAGGCCAGTTTAATAACCTTTATAATTTTAGAATCTCTGTCTTGGGAGGGAAGTGGTGCTCTGAGAAGAGCTCTCTTCAGAATAACTTTTTTTTTTTTTTTCTCTGAAGAATTGTGTCATTCCTTTTTTAAAAAAACAATTTTCCAGAGAGAAATGTCATGTTATATTTTATGCCACAGATTTTTTTCAGCATGAGACAATACTTGCTATGCGTAACAGCACAGAGGTAGTAATGCCAACTAGCATTGCAGCTCACTTCTCTAACTCCTATTCAGTGAATAAGTGAGCTGAACAGCCTTACTGCAGTAACTGAGGCCCATTTGTCCCCCCTCTAATTTGTCCTAACTAATTTGTCCCAATAATTGTCATAACTGGCAAATTCAGTTCAGGAGAGACTCGGGAGGAAAACTGTTCCTAGTTACCAGTGCAGATTAAAGCGAGCTGCCAGAGTTGCAAGGGAAAGCTAACAAGGCACCTGACTGTATTATGCTTGGAGGGAGTAAGCCAAAGCTGTCAGTCTTCCACTCTTGAGTACTCTCATTTGAGAAAAGCACAAGATCTTGAGTGCCTCTTGTCCTCTGTGATTGCATCAGCACTCTAGTGCTGCCATCCTCTTGGAGTTTGACTAAGCCCCATGATCACCCAGAGCTTGTTTGCTGTTTTCTCAGCATACGTACGGTCGATCCTTTTTTTTAGCCCTTGTTTGCCTTGCCACAGCTGAAAGCAGATGCACACAGATACTGCCTGACACCGTCAATGGGGAAATTATATCAAATACTGGTACCCTTAATGGCAGCTTAAGCCAAATACTGCAGCAAGTGTCCTGACTGCACAGCACTGAATTAAAATGTTGCACTTATGAATAAGCTTCCTTGACATTAATATGAATAAAATGGCAATAAGCCCATATTTTATATTCTGTCACTTCACTCTACATGACTAGTACTGTAACTTTGTATGCTCCCACTACACTCATACAGATTACACTTACAAATTGCCCCTCTGAATAAAGAGCACTGTGCAGGGATGACAAGTATTGATTTTCAATCTCCTTCCAAAATGACTCTATCATTGCAAGTAAGTCAGGCAATTTGCCTCACTTTACACTTCAGGCTATAGGCCTCAGATCACATTGACAGGCCTGATCCTTCAGGAGATGTTTAATTAGAAAAGAAATGAAAGGAATTACTGTAAATCAGCACTTAGCGGTGCTACAGAATTTGTAAAGCTCCTTCCCTTCCCTCCCCCACCCCACTTACAAGCTGCCTAATTTTTCTCTCATCCTTACCAGGAAGTTCGAGGTGGTGGTTTCACGCAATTCGAAGCGCTGCCTTTTCTCTGAGAAACACCTCGGCACGGCCTAGCCCGCCTTTGGCTCTTCGCCGTCAGCTCCTCCCACCCTCGCTATGATAAAGGGGGACAAGCCAGGGCTGACCCCGGCTCACCTTCCCCGCCAACGAGGGGCGACGGTGCTGTGCAGTTGTCCAGCACTTTTGCTTTCAGAGCTACATTTGAACCTAATTATCACTAACGTGCAGTAAAAATACATCTTAGTGGAGGGTAATTCCAACACCGTTAAGTGCTGAGAAAGCCGCCGCATGCTCCTCTTGCAC
>KL269198.1:326-17612 GCA_000699545.1 Podiceps cristatus | reverse complement strand
GTTTTCCTTTCTTTCTGGTTCTCTTCCCCACTGAGGCAGGGAGGAATGAGCGAGAGGCTACGTGGTATTCGGTTGTGAGCTGTGGCTAAACCATGACAAAAGGACAGTGCTTAAAGCTATAGTGATTTGTGGCATGTGGGTGGTGGTTTTTTTTGGTCATCTGAACTATTCCCTTGGAAAAAAAAAGTCTTCAGCTGAAAGTATAACAAATACTTCCTTTCATAAATGAAAAATATGGTGATGATTTTGCTGCTTATTAAGAATCAGCTGTGCATTAGGTGTGCTTGAAAGCTGAATGCAGATGACATTCAAACAAGCATCCTTTCATTATCTTGGATGTCACTGAATTATAGTCAGTCGGCTGTAAACTTATGTTAAAGAGAGATTTTCTTTAATTTGGGATCTGGTAAAACTCAGATCAATGAATAAGACAAGCATTTGGAAGCATAATCAACAGCTATTCTGCTAAGTGAAAAAAAAGATAGGTTCACACTGTTATATTTAACATCATATTATTAGATATACAATGAAGCTAGCCATATGAAATGTAAATCATTGGAGCATGTAGTTACTAAATAATCTGTTGCTGTTTTCCTATACTCAAAATAATTAAAGGTTCTGATTTCTTTATCTGTACTTTTCTGCATTGTCTTCAATCAGCTGTTTCTGTATTTTACAAAATGTTTTAGTTCCTCAAATTAAGATGCAATTATTGATTTTTGCACTGTTATTTTTGTATTAGTCAAGCACCTAATATGTGCTTAATGCTTATATAGGGAACATGCGTATTCTCTGAAGAGCTGACTGTAAAAGAAGTCTTGATCCTGAGAACACTGAATGATGCAGGTAGCTTTTTGCAGATGAGTAATCTCTTCCTGACCAAAATACTGCTTGCGTATATTTCCTTCTGTTGAATTAAATGGAAACATGCGTGCATATACTTGGTATGAGTCTTAAATGAGAGATAAAAAGACTAAATATTTGCACTTATGTTAGGTGTACACTCTTTTTTTTTTTTTTTTCCTCCTCAATTTCTTCGGATGTGTAAATCTACAAGTGATTTTGCTTTTGGTTTGCTTGTTTTGGGTTTGTTTTTTTTTTTTTTTTGGCACACTGTCTACTGGATGGGGATACTGAGAGGGATTTGGGTGTTTCTTTAGATGATTTTTTTTAGCAATTACAGTGCTACTGTTTTCCTAATAATTCACAATATTTAATCCTGCAGATCTATTTAATGGCAAGTAATATTAGGGAATTTTATGGTGAACTTTCGGAAGGTATAATGTCATTTTTGGATGCAGGTTGTCCTTCATTCCTTCTTTTCAAAAAGAGGGGAGGGGGTGCTGTGTCATTGCCTGTATTAGTAAATTAATAGCTTCTTATCAAGTGTCTTGAATACAGTAATTAATGTTACTTCATGCTATATTTCAAAGCTTGGCAGCCCTGAAGTTCAGAAATGTTTTGAAGCTTCCCAGGCTCATAGGTAGAGAGACATGGTGACAGAATGGCTAAAAGAGCTTGTTGTTGGTCCTAGCCTGTGTGTGTGTTCAAGACTTGCTCTGGACCTCTACCCAGCATAAGCACAGCACATCCACAGCGAGCTGTACAAGTGATTTGAGTCCCGCTCTACCCAGCATAAGCACAGCACATCCACAGTGAGCTGTACAAGTGATTTGAGTTCCAGTGTGTACACACTGTACATAGGCACATGTATGTATTTGCCCTGGGGAACCTCATGCAGAAGTGTGGTAGCCCCAGCCTTCCTGCTGTAAGTCCGCACTGGGGTCATCAGGGCCATGGAACCACCCAATGGCATTAGCCACGTGGCTCCCCTGTGGGCTGCTGGCTGTACAAGCTGGCTCATCTTGCCCATTGAAAGCTCGGGATAGACCTTTGGCAGTTCTAAAAGAAAATAGCATGTCCTTATCAGTGATGGGAGCAATTACTCTCGATTTGGTTTAAAAGGGGAACCTAGCTACAAGTAAAATAGATGCTAGAAAAAAAAAGTGAAAAATATAAAGCTAGAGGCAGCTGAAGGTATGGAGACTCAGTGCCAAGTAAGGTCAACTTACCATGCCAGGTAAGGTCATGTTTGGCATTGCAGCTAAGCCCACCTCATGGCCAGCTGTCCTGGAAGGGCCCAGACCTGCCTTCCGTGCTCACAGCGTCTCCTTTTGCTTAGGTACTGAAGCTCACCCGGCCCCTTAGGGGTCAGTTCAGGAGCTAAACCAGCAGAAAATTTGTGTGTGTAGGGTACCTTCTCTGCTCCTTGGACCAATCCACTACAGGCTCCCCAGCAAAAGGCAAGAGAAAGTGTTAAGAGAAAGGAAGAGGGAAGGTGATGGAGCACAGGAACCTCTCTACCAGTAGCAATGGGGTGGTATAATGTCAAATAGTACCACCCTAGTGGTCATGGACTAAAGCAGTGGATGCCCATTAAGTGAAGCAGCTGGTGTTATGTGATGAGGCATGGAGTTGTGAGGGGATGATGCTTGTAATTAAGATGGACCTAGTTCTGTTATTAACTCTTATTGCAGACTTGCTGAGAGGCCTAAAACAAACAGTGTCTTACCTCATTGCCTGTATCTCCATTTAAAGTGACAATAATATTGCTTTCTCATTGACAGTTGCTATTCTGGTGCTTAGATATCCTCTGGTAGGGAACAACATGAAGGCAAAATCATAAAGTGCAGAACTCTAAATATGGCAAATTAGTAAGACATGCTAATTTTCCAGTGTTGACTGGACCTACAGGCTTAAAGAAAGGAGCTTTCCTTTTAATTAAAGTTAAAGCTTCGTTGCTCCTGAGTGGATAAGAGCTCAATATGAAAATATCATTGATATTCAGAACTACCAGAATCTATTGCAAGTCATCTGTGAATCATCTCTAATTAACAAGGTGCTGTATTACAAGGTGCTTTGAACAATGACAGGTTATTCTTTGCAACCCTCTAAGCTAAAGTCTATTAGCTTTTCATTATCTCAATTATAGTTAATATTTTGGAAAAGCTGTTTGTGGGTTTTGCCTGCCAAAGAACTCTGAAAAGCAAAGTTGCCATTGGAAAATAAGGGCATGGAGTTTGCCTCAGAACTTCCCGTGAAAGATACACAGGTTTCCTGAAATATCTAGAAATCAGAGCTGCCATGGAGTTTCTGTGCAATCTGCTTGTATGTGCTTTAGACCCACTGTTCATTTTCAAGCAAGATATCATAAAAAATTCACTGGGTTTGAGAGGCAAGTAAAAGCAATGTAGACAACCAAATCATCTGTTTCAGTTGAGAGCTAAGATTTGCCACATGCCAAAGATTGGAAGACATTCGTGTGGCTTCATGATCTCTATAAAAGGCAAGTTACTGAGTCTGATAATAAGCAAGAGAGAAGAGCAAAATAAAAATACATTTTCCACACCTAGAAATTGTAAATAGTAAATTTGAGCTGCTAATAACAAGTTGTCAATGTAGCAGGTGCGTGTTAGCTTCAGCAGCCAGCTCTCTCGGAGTATTTGAAGAATTCAAACCCAGCTGGATATGAATTCAACAGTCAACATTTAATATATATGTAATTAATGTATTGTGTGCCTGTTGATTTAGAGATAATACAGTGGAAAGGATACTTATGGAAGTGTTTGAGGAATGCATTTCCCACTAAGCATAAAGGGTCTGACCTGGTTAGGCAATGCCCTTTTGGTCACGGAAGGCTTAGGGCAGCTGCATACCCAGTGTGACCCATTTGGGAGCTGCCAGCAGCAGATACGTGTACGTATGTTGCCCTGCTCTTGTGTTTTCCAGCCTGCATTTGCTAAATCTTCTTGCTATAGTTCGCAAATGTTTCTTTCTTTCCAGGGACATGTGAATTTTCCATGTACCTCTTATTTTTCCTTCTTTGTGTCTCTTAAAGGGACTATTGTTTGCTGGTATCTTCCCATGGCTCCAGAAGGATAAGTCAGGCTGGGAGGATAGTGAAGATGGGACTGGCTTTGTTTCCACTGGAAAGGGCGGCAGGGGGGAAGCAGTATGATTAGCAGAAGTTATTAGCATTACTTCATTGAGATTTGAGACATTAAGTGCCAGTAGTTTCAAAAATGGATTTTGGGCGATAAAGATAATTAGAATGATGCTGATGTGGTACAGTAATTCAAAATAAAACAAACAAAAAAGGATGTTTACAAACAAACATTGAAATAGGAGCACTCCATAAGTTTCATATTCTCATGTTAACCAGTTTGACACATGTCACTTTGCTCATGGGAGGCCTGGTACGTGCTTAAGAATAGGAACGGAGAAACTGAGTGACACAGCAGCTGTCCCTGCTCTGTGCACACCAACAATTGAAAAGGAAGGATGTTTGGAAGTGGTTACAGAAGGATGAAGAAATCACACAGTAGTGTCCCTGTAGCGTGAGAAGTGCCTAATATGCCATGAGTACTATCTGAAAACTATCCCAGAGGAAATAAGAGTCTAGGAAAGAGTAATGCAAATGTCTAGAGACGTGCCAGGATTTTGTTGAGGGATTGGCATTATCCAAGGTGAACAACAGTGTCTTCAAAATCACAACACAGAAAACTATCCTACCATATCGTTGGTACAATCACATAACTGTAGGTAAATTCTCATTAAAGGACACTGAATTCAGGTCTAATCCAAGGAAACACAGTGAGCTTGCTGTCAAAAGATGTTAGCAGCAAGCACACATTGTTTTGAGAAATTAGGGAAGGGTGACTTATTTCAAAACTTTTCACATTGTACAACCAAAGCAAAGGTAATCCCATATTATTCCTCAGGATATACATGAGCACACACAAGTTTCAAGAATACATGACATAACGTCCAGTGACTATTATGTAAGTGGCTAGGTGAATTGTGTCTTGTCTTCCTTTTCTTTGGAGAAAAAAAAAAAAAAAAAAAAAAGAAAAAAACATTAATTATTGATCAATGAAAGATACTTCTTATACAGTTGTAAGGAACTTTGATCAATACAAGAAATCCCATGGATCCTTGAAGACTACTTTAAATAATGCAGGTAGTGTTTCTACGGTGTATTGCTTATCATGAATGCCTAACGGTTAGCAACAATAATTTCTGGTTCAGGGGCAATTGTCTTTCCCACCTCCCCTCCTTTTGCTACAGCAAAGTTGCATGTAGAAAGCAACATTGTCACTGTTAGTCATAGTGGTGTATGTTTTAGTTTTGATGCTGAGGAGCTTGGAGATAAGCAAGATCTGGGCTGCTTTGCTTCTAAAAGAATCAAGCAATCTGGTGAAAAGAGTATATTCAAATGAAAGTAATAGATGCTACTAGTTAAATGCCTTTGTAAAAAAAAAAAAAAAAAAAAAAAAGGATTTATATACTTTTAAATGAGAAATCCCGAAGAGATTTAAATCTGAACTTTCTTACTTCAATTTTGATGACAGTTCTTGCAGTGAAAAAATTGCAATGATTTCACTTTGAAATTTTGAATTTAAATGATTTAAACTTTTGAGGCTTGCATATATTAAACTAATTCTCATTAAAATATAAATAATGACAGTTTGTTATTTCATAGTATTAGTCACAGCACATACATCCCTGCTACTGACAAGTGTTGTGAAAATATATTTTTTTATTTTAAAAACTGTGGGTCACAATTGCTTCTTACTAATAAATGTATCTTATATTATCCATTTTGGGGACACATAAGTCAAGAGGGTTGTTGAAAAACTGGAAAGGACTACCAAGATGACCAGGTCCTAAAGCATGTTATTTACAAGAAGTTGAGGGAGCTGGGTTTGCATACTTCAGTAAAGATGATGCTAAGAGGTGATGTAAGAGCGATCAACATCTATGTGAAGGATGGTCAGAAGATGAAGGTGCCAAACTCCTCTTTGTAACACCAGGCAAATCAGTGGTGCTTTGTGGCTACAAGTGCCAGCAAAGGAGGCTCAGGTTGGAGATTAGGGAAAACTTCACCTAGATGGTAGAGTAGCACTGTGTAGTAGGGTTATCCAGCAAGACTGTGGAGTCTTTATCTGCAGATGTTCAAGATTTAGCTAGAAAAAGTCATAGCTGACCTAATCTAGTGGTGATAATGACCCTGCTTTGAGCAAGAGACTGGGCTAGGGACCTGCAGAGGTCCCTTTCCACTCACATTTACATGCTTTCTATTGTATTCTGCTATGATGAAATCATCAAAAATATTGCATGGTAGGAGAAAATGTGCAAGCTGTTTAAGAAATGTTCTCAGAATTTTTCTGAAACTTCACAGGAAATTTTGAGAATTACTTTTTTGCCTGCCAAGTTGTGCATGTTTTTTTGGAAATGCTAAGTTTTAACCATCTCTAAATCGGAGCGCTCTACTGAGCCACAGGCTTTAAAATGTCAATGTTTTAAAAGTGATAAACTACATTTGTCTAGGAAATATTAGATGGTAGTATTTATCCTGTGATTACTTCATTCTTTTTCAGATAAAAAGTCTCAAGAAGTATCTAAACAAAACTCAAGGTTAGGGTAAAATTCAGATTATGCATTAGCGGTTCTGAGGGAGAAGTGTTTCACAGTGATGTTGCAGTTGTCACCAAAGCAAGCATTAATAGATTCAGAGTTAATGGCATGCTTAGAAGAAATGCTTATTTATTAAGGGAAGAAATGCACTGCTAGGATATATGACCAAGGTTGATTCTGACCACCGATGATTCCAAGAGGCAGAAAACTGTGAAAAAGTCTATTTAAAAAAACCCCCCACAATTTCTTAATGCTCCATAAAATTCAAGACAAGCTAGAAGAATTCAGTTGTACAGCAAAGGTCACGATACTCAGCTGATGTGGAAATACAACTAACTAATGACTTCAGTGCAGGGTTATAAAGTGGGTTTCTGTCCTGAGGGAGCTGTGAAGGAAGAAAAGAGACATGGCTTATCTGCTGCAATGCTTTCTTTCTGAGTTCATTTGAGAGTTTCCTCTTGCGTTTCCTCCTTTTCCCTTGAAATCCTTCCCTTTCTGACCCACTCTCTGGAGGATCCATGACTAGATAAAATTAGTTTAATGTTGTATGATTAGGGCAAGTGACTCCACAGCTCCACAGAATGAGAACTAGCATTATCAAGTAACCTCATTTTTCTTAATGTGCTTTCTAAATTGGCCAAATAATGGACTTTTATTTGTCCTCCACTCCTCCTTATCTCCCATGTATCTCAGAATGTAGGTTCTTACTGGGAGCTGTCTGTTAAAGGGAATTGAGAGAGAAAAGCATGTGAGAGGCCTAGAGACAAAAAGGTTGAGTGCTTGATTTGCTTTTATCCTGTCAATCCTTTTTCCAGAATTTGGTCTCATCCTCTTACCTCTTGTTTTCTAACTACTGCTTGACATTTTTGCCTGTTGAATGAGCATTAAAAAAGCAGACGTGTTCACACTGTATACTTAAGGTAGCCTGAGAAATAAACCTGCCTTTGTCCCAAGTCAGGTCAGTATACCAAGTAATTCATAGCAAGAAAAGTTGCTTTAGAGTAGTAAAAGGTCTTCATAGGTCCTGCAGAACCACTCCTCAGCCTGCACGAAGTGAAGAAAGGAGCCTTAGGTCTAGTTATAAGTTAGACTTATGCCATTAACATGGCAAATATTTAACACCACTTTGGTTATAATGGTATTTCTAGCTCCAAATGTGTTAATTTTTTGTCAAAATCCAAAAATCTTAAGACTGTCTTTTAAGATAATACTATTTACAAAGTTACATTTTGGGTTATTTTAAATACTTTCCAGCCTTTACTGTGTATAGCATGCAATCTTCAGCCTCCCCTCCCCCCAACTAAGAGAACATAAATTTTGTGAAATGAAAAGGAAGACAACAGACACTACCCAGAGAAAGATCTTGGGCAACAGAAAGGCATTGCTGTCAGAGGTCCCAGAGGAGTGATCTTGAGACTGTTCTTGTTTAGCATTAAAAATAGCATCAAAACCAAAGCTAAGAAAAACAAGAAATTTGCTGATAACATAAAATTAGAAAGTGCCAACAATAGAGAACTGCACCATTCTGTGGAAAAATGGTTGATGCTCATTTCTGTCGTATTAAAAAGAGAATGAAAGTTTGTAAATCATTGGGCTAAATCAGGTACTGAAGGAAAGAATTTGTCTCACTCTAGCTGCCTATAGTTAGGTATCTAATCAAAGATAATTCTCTAGACTCCTGGTGTGAAGGTGTTCCAGAAGATAAATAATCCCTTTTACCCTGTGCACCTTAGAGGATTCAAAGAGGGAATCACAGAGCTTGCTTTCTGTCTCCACTGAGTACACAACAGGCATGGAAACCTTGGTTAGAGTACACCACCAAGACTGGCTTTGTCTTTGGCTCAGTTACAGAGCAACAGTGAACAAAAATCTGAAATGGTCATGGAAGAATTGAAGAAAACCCTAACCCTGAGGTACTACTTCTGATGAAGAAATTCTAGTTAATGCCACTACTGAGGCTCTGATAAAACCTCTTCTGTTCATGCTGTCTAAGAGGAAGATCAATATAGACATGAACAAGTCTAGGACAGGATTGTCTATTGGGATGCAAGCATGGAGACATGGTTGAGTGACGGGAGGCTAAAAGAACCCACTTATTTAGCCCAGCCAAATCAAGACTGGGAGAAGATATGATTACCCTTTGAAAAACAAAATCTGCTTATAAGTTGGGAAAAGAAATACTTAAAGAAAGGTGCTGGCGTAGGAGCAAAGGATTTTAAGTTGTCTATGGTACATCTAGGCCAGGCACTAGAGTGAATAGGTAGGTGAATTTCTAGACAGCCTCCCAAGGGGGGCAGAAGTACTGGAAACTTAACTGTTTAATGACTTTCTGATGACATTAAACAAAGTTTATAAGAGTTCAAGCAATTTGTGTGTTGATTCGTTGCCTGTGGTTACATCCATGTTGCATTTGATAGTGATTCTCAAATTCACTGACCAGCGTGCATCAGACGCATCCAGACTGTAGAGCTCAGGTCGTGCCATTTGCATCCATGCTGATGTCTCAGAGGTGTAGCACCTAACCTGTACTCAGGTTCTGCATATAGTAGCATAAATGCTAGCTACGTACAGAGACTTGTCAGAGGTGTGTGTTCGTGCATGCGGTTATACAGATGTAACACAAGGAAAGTATTAGCAGCCACAGTAGATTAGATCAGATGAATGTCAGAAAATATTATTCAGGAGATCAGTTAGTGTGGAGCCAGTTAACACCACTGTAACCTGAAGTTTTAGTTCTGCACTACAATCCCAGTGGTTGAGCTTCTGCACTAATGGGGAGCCCAGTCAATTCTCCAGTAGGGTTCTTGGCTTTCCCAGTGTGTGGACTTTGCACATCTGAGTCAATTAAACAACAGTAGTAGCCTCCTGGATATCTGTAGTGCAGCTATAGGTTACTCTCACCCTTTGGGATCCTTTTTCCTTTTAAACAAGTTGAGTCATTTATAGATTCAATGTTTTGGGAAGCATGTAATGGCAATGTGTGATTCCCCTTCTTGTCTGTTTTTAGCTAGTTGACTTCTATTTTTATAGTAGAGAAAAATACTTTAGGGCATTTTAAAATGCTCTTTCTATACCAGAGCTGTTCTCTTAATCTTCGCTATGATCTAAAGGGTAGTTTGCCATGGCCATCTCTGATTCCAGTTCTACTGGGCCAGGCAGCAGCTTCATGCTACTTTCATAGCTGGGAAGCGTGCAATTTATGTTGGCATAACCCATCCCTGCTAATGGAGGAGTCAGAGCCACCTCACAAGCGCACGTTCCTGCACCCACCACAGGAACAAATACTGAGTTTGTGCAGATGTTTGTATAGCCACGCAGTGAAACAGATCAGGGAACTGAACTGGTTTTTAAAATTAACATTCTGGGTTGTGTTTTGGTCTAATTTTAGCTCAGACCAGTTTGGTTCACCCTGTGGCAGTGTGAATACTTGTGGCAGCAGAGAGGAAGAAGGAAATGGTGGCCTGGAGGTGGCAGAGCAAGGCCGCAAGTGATGGTTTATGCCAGGATTGATATCCCTGTTATGAGCCAAGATATTTTTGTCTAAAATGCAACAAGCCTCCATGCAGTCTCCAAACCCACTACTACCCTATGAGAAGCAGGTGTCATTAGCTCAACTCCTCCTTCCCATGAAGAACTTGTTTCAGTTCCTGTTTTCCAGCACCTCTTACAGCTGTACCCACCTTGCAGCAGGTTAACTGGGCGAGGGCAACCAGGTGTGGTTTTTTCTTCAGTGAAATCTGCTGTTTCTCATGTATTGCCATGACTCCAGAAGCCAGGTGATTTTAAAATCAGGTGAGCTAAGAGATGCCAAATAATACTGCTGAAAGGATTTCTCTCTGTCTTTCTGTTACCAGATGAAGTGTTGCTACATGACAGGTATAGTCCCCTGAATGTCTTTTTCTGATTCCTTCTCCCTCATTTCTTGTATGTTTTTGGACTTTTGAATTCCAGACATATGCCATGAAATAGTCCCTAAAAATCAAGTATCAGAAAGCAATCCTCCTTCCTTTAAGCTAAAGTTTTGTAATTTTTTTTATTATTATTTGAAATGTCTTAATTTAAGACAAAAGGGATGAAAGTAAGAATTAGTGAGTCACACATTTTAAGAGATCATCTGTGGAACAGAAAGTGATAGAAGAGATGAGAGAACTAGGGGGTGAACGAAGATAGAAAAGGTATTGTAGATGTACAACCACAAGGCTCTACTGTGCCTTTAGAAATGCTTCTTGATGGCCTTGCTTGTGTCTGTTTTCTAGACAGCCCAACCAGAGCAAGCTGCCCTTGAAAATCTCTTTGGAAGATGTAAAATTCTTTGACTGTAACAAAGGGAAGGGGAACATGGTTACAAGTTTGTTTGGTAATTGCATTATTTGTTCCTTTTGTCTGAGGTATGCATCTCTTCTCCTTCAGGAATCAAAGCAAAAGAGCAAGCTCTCTTTGGTCCCCTAATGGCTAGATGTTCTGTCCCACATCAATTTGCTTGATGAGATTGCATATCAGATATCAGTGGAGATATCCAAATACAAAACCAGATCCCAGTAATGTATTAGGGTAAAGGTGTCACGTTTCAGTGAATGCATAGCGTGTGAATCGCACAGTATATGCAGCATGCTTTATGAATTTGAGATGGCTGGTTTGTGACATTAATGTAAGTTTACAGTTCATAGATAGGTGGTTCCTACAGGATTTTGCATTGGTTAAACATCAGATTGCTGGTGAAGTAATAAATTCAAGATCTGTGCTGTGTGTTAAAGCATGTTTCATTTTGTTTGAATACCAGTCACTCTATTTAGGTAGACAGTTTCACCTGCAAAGAGTTTTATAACATCTTGGCCACCAGTGTGCATTATGCCATATAGCATACTAAGGAGGACAGCAGGAGTTCTGTAGGATTCTAATCAATGTATCTAAGGGTATGAATAAGCATTTCAACTTTTATATGGTAGGACTTACTTTATGGTAGAAATAGTTGTATATTTTAACTGCTAGTTGATTAAAAACAGACGAACAAACTGCCAGTTTTCCTCATATGGGAAGTAGATTCTTGTTTCATACGTGTTTGTGTTGTATGTAGTCAGTGCTATTTCTTTCTGTCTATAGCTGATGATGAATTATAGGGTTATTTCAAGATTTGAAAGGATATACTACATTCACTGAAATATGTCAAAGGCTTTAATTGACTTAATACTATGAGTTGCTTTTTCTTTGTCCACTAGGTTGTCATTAGATCAGAGTTTGGATATGGTATATCTTGCATGTGCTCTTTATAACTAATTTCACGTACTTGTACATATCTTCCTATTCATCCAACAAGATGCTGAAATTTCTTCCAGATACTGGTTGAAGTATCAGTGAGGAAGACTCACCCTCAGTGTGGGCAGGAACCGTTACGCAGAAAGAGCACGTACTTCCTGCTACCTGGTGGCTTAGGTGAGACAAGTGGCACTACAGTTAAAAGTGACACTTTATGTAGCTGAATTCAAATAAGGAAAAGGCCATGTCACATATTGAAAATATCCAAATTATAGTGGGCTCTAGCCTTGTAACAGCAGTTAGCCGTAAACTAGAGGAGGACGCATTCGTACAGCTTGTCTGTTTCACCTTTAAGACGCTTTCACTGAACCGCAGCACCGGTCTCTGGACCCACATAGTCGTCGTGGTGAGTGGAGCCCTGATGTTCACCTCTGTGTCTTTGGACAGAGGCCACTTTGCTTTGATCCCAAGCAAGCTGCCTGTGCAGTCGAGTGGTGCTGTGAGGTTATACACGTGGAGCCCAAGGCATGTGGATGTTTTAAAAGTAGCTCTAACAGCTCAGGTTTTATTGCTTCATGGTGTCATCAAATCTTAGAGCAGATGCTAGCATAGTAATTTTGCTGGTAGTATTCCCATATCCTCCTTCATTTCTGGTGTTATGAAATTCTGATGCAAGTTTCTTTAGTTTTACTATATAAAGTGGATGGAAGCTGAGATTAATACCGGTTTCAGTTTGTTAGCAGTAAAATGAGA
Organism: Podiceps cristatus; assembly: GCA_000699545.1. Taxonomy (NCBI): domain Eukaryota; kingdom Metazoa; phylum Chordata; class Aves; order Podicipediformes; family Podicipedidae; genus Podiceps; species Podiceps cristatus. Next base: position 5,129 of record KL269198.1, on the reverse strand, counting down.
CATTGGGCTATATTGTTCTAGGTGAATTAAGAAATCATTATGTGGTTTTATAAGTATCAGATGGAACTTAACTAACATTTTTGAAGGTTAAAATGATTTTACATGACTGTTTTTCAGTTTCACACTTCCTATGTAGCTGTATTTGAGACAGAAAGAGGGGGTGTATCACAACACTTCAGACCTGCCCCGCCACCCCGCCTGTTACTTCTTCTTCTCTTTCAAAAATAGACAGGGAGAGCTGTGCCTGTAATCTAGAGTTAAGTACTATTATTACAGTAATTTAAAGCAGCCCTTCAAAATTTGTCCAAAAAGAAATAAAACAAGTCCAACAAAGAAGGCAGCTAATGCTCAAGATTTCAAGAGTGATTACTGTTTTTTATTTATGAATCTCACTTTTGTAGTGTCTAACATGGGGTAGGTGTTCATACAACCTAAAGCCTGATTTTTTTAGTGAGCCTTAGGTGTGTAACACTTTGAAACTATTCCATATGCTATTTGCCCTGCTAGTTTTAATGCCTAACAAGGTAAATTTGCATGTCTCATTGGTTTATTCTCTTTCAGTATTACTCACAGTTAATCTGTTTCTGTAAACAAAACTAGCAAATATGTGCCAAGCCTAAACTGAAATTTTGGCTATAAGCACATAATGATCATTGTGTTTACTCTGAAAGAGCTCTCATGCAGTGGCAGAGTGCTCCAGCTCCATTTTGTAAACGGAGATTTGCAAGCTGAGATGTGACTAAACTGCAGTGCAGGTGCAAACCTTTAGGGTCCTGAGTTTACACACCCACTTGTCAAAATCAGAAACCTCGCTGACATGCACTCTGGTTCTTTTCTGGCTAAAAATACCTGGATTTTCTTCACTGGGGACATGAGATATGAGCAGGAAAGAATAAGAGAAAATGAGTGCAATCCACGCCCCCATTCTAATAGAAGATCAGGATGTGGCTGGGTTTTGTACATGCCCTGAAGCTAGACTTAGCCAGAGTTTTGTTCTCCAAGGTCATACGAAATAGTCTCAGATATAGAAGGAGGATATTAATTCAGGTCAGTCAGCTCAACTAAATATGATGCTTTTTGTCTACCTAGTTTGCTTTTCTACCTTGGTGTGCAGTTTTGTTAACTAACAGGAAGGAAAAATTTTACCTAAAAGTTATATTTTCATGAATAAAGGTTCACAAGCCCCATTCTATGCTTGTATCTCTCCCAGGATTTCAAGGGCAAACAGTGGTCTGGCTTTTCTGCTTACTGCAGTGTCAGTTTGGTCTGTCGATGATTATTAAAAGGAAAAGGGTTTCAGTACAACTGATACCCCTGAAAAGGGTTTCAGTACTGAAACCAAGGGTTTCAGTAAGTAATTCCACACATTTTTTTCTTCTGTTAGGTGTATAATATCTTTCGAACCTACCAAGGTAAATTTGCCTATTTAGCAGACTTCTAATGAATGCATTCCTTTCTGGTATTGTTCAGGGCTAGTGTAAATAAACAGTAAACATATGCTGTGGATAATGCAATTCTTCCATCAATGTTGTAGTGTATAATGTTCACTCAATGTAGATATTCATGTGATAAGACTGTTCATACTACAGTTACCAAGTAGCTTCCTTCTTTCTAGAAAACTTCTAGTCCATTTTAGGAGAACAGTATTGTTTTCTGCTTATTATCCAAAGGCAAGAAAAGCAGAATTGTATCTTCAGCAAACTCCTTCATCTGTGTTGGAGCTTATGTAATATAAAGGAGGTTGGGTTTTTGGGTTCTTGGCCTTGTACTTCTGCCTAAGCCACCAAAAGCCAGCAAGACCAGTAATACAGTACCAGTCAAGAAAGCAAAACTCTCGGTGACATCAATTAAAAAAAGAGACAATTAAAGCTGACAGTTCCTGGCCTGCTTTCAATGCAGATTGCTGGATCCCCTGACCTCCATTTTAGAAGTAGTCCACAGCCAACTGACATGTATGTGGCCAGTGATGCTGTTGCATGTGCATGTGAGTCTATAAGTAGCAAAGCACATATGGGAGCAGTCAATACAGCAGTTGTGATGTACCAACTTAGTGTTTGTGTTTGAGCACCAATCTGATGCTCAAACACTAACACAAAACTCTCGGTGACATCAATTAAAAAAAGAGACAATTAAAGCTGACAGTTCCTGGCCTGCTTTCAATGCAGATTGCTGGATCCCCTGACCTCCATTTTAGAAGTAGTCTACAGCCAACTGACATGTATGTGGCCAGTGATGCTGTTGCATGTGCATGTGAGTCTATAAGTAGCAAAGCACATATGGGAGCAGTCAATACAGCAGTTGTGATGCTTGCCAATCTGATGCTCAAGCACTAACACAAAATGCTTTTGAGAGTTAAAACGTTTGTCATCTGCTGAAAACTCAATCAAATCTTCTTATCTTGTCCTGGAGCTATTATTTCTGCAGCAGTCCTAGTTCTCCCTGCACAAATAAGAACAAGCCATATGACCCCATAGTGATCCCTGTTTGATATCTCTGAAAGTAACGCTGCTCTATCATCATGTGTTTAGGAGGGACTGAGGAAGTAGATTTTTAGGCAGATGCAGTGAGGAGACCTCTTCTGCACCAGCCTGACACATACAGCAATGGTTTGCCTTCTCAGTTCCACTAAGTAAATTTTTTTTTTTTAATCTCATCTGCTGAAGTAGTCTATTAGAGAGAAAAATGCAGAAGACTTAGCATTTAAGCTACTTGCATCCCTGCAAAATATTGGTTTCAAAGCTACCAAGAACTTATTTTGATGCCTGGTTTTAAGAAGCTGTTGAATGGAATCCACTAACTGGAACATCATCATATTGAGCAAAACTGGCCTTTTCAAAGCAAGTCGTTCTCTCCTGTGATTGCTCCACTTGTATTTATACTAGTCACCTTTCATATAACTGCCAATGTGTTGGACAGTGCTTTTAGCAATTAAGGAATTAAAGATATGTGTGTATAAGTTTTGCTTTCTTCTTCTCTTTGAGCAGTGATTTTAATTTCCAAAATGGCTGAAGGGGCCTGCATGCCCACTGGAAACTTCTTGTAGTTCATGTATGGAAAAGGTTGAAAATTACTGAAGCTTGTGATACACTGGAGCAGGAGGAGGTGAAAGAAGGGAGAATAAGCACTTTCTTTCCTATCAGTTCCCTTACATCCCCATGCAGCCAACACTGCTGATCACTTATCACTGCTGGTGAGAAGAATGTCTGAGATGGCAAGTTGGTGCCTGTATTCCACAGTGCTGGCAGAGCAGCATACTTTTTTTTGTTTTGTTTTTGATAGAGGAAACTCCAGTCAAATAAGTGGCATGCTAAACTGGACAAGGTATTTAACTAGGTACAGCAGCTGGAAAGGCTGGGACCCACATTGGTACACTGGTCTAATGAGATTAAAGCCCAGGCATTTCTTTGGGCAAAGCCCATCATGGGTTTTTTTAAAGAAACATCAATAAGAAAAAATAATCACCTTACTTGTTCATTGAGGAAACAAAAGCTATAAGGAAATTTGTCCAGCATTCAAGATCAGGAAACAGCAGTCACTGAAAGAGTCATATACCATCTAATCACCTGCAGGAAAGTGGTGTTCCTTATTCTGCCTGTTGGTGTCTCCTGGAAACATATGCTCTCACTCCTGGTTTTGTTTAATGACAGCATAAATAGTACTGTGTAATTCACTTTTCTGGAGAGTTATCTCTTGGGCCTCTATTGTGGGAGTCTCATTTTCCCTTTCTCTGCTTGCCATGTTCTGCTAATCTTATTTGTTCTGCCTATGGTGTCTGTGCCTCTGATGTTTTCTTTCTTTTCATTTTTTTCTGTTTTTTTGGTGAATTTATTGAGGAAGGATTGGTAATACTGATTGCATTTGCAAGGAAGATAATATCAATTTTTATGTTTTTACTTTTACAGTGATTGCTAAATATGCTCAAGTAGGAGAGTCATTCTCTGCTCGTAAATTATTGATTCACCTAAAAAAACCCTGGAAAGTCTATTTCGGAAATAGGGCCTGATGTGCTGTGTAATATAGTAATACAAAATTTCTCTCAGTAATTTTATTATCCAGCCTGTGGTTTGTGGTAGATGTCTTGGACTTGCGTGTTCTTTCATGCAAACAATTACCTCAAGTTTTATTTTGTTTCTTTAGAAATTGATGTTTCTTGTGGCATTGGCCACTGGCATCCTTTTTGCTTGGGTTCTGTGGTGGCTGCTTTGCTGCCCCATGTGAATTTCCTTAGTATAGGTCCTTCAGTCTGTTACTACTCTTGGTATGGTCCATCTGTACACGTGAGGAAAAGACCTTTGGCTTTCAGTGGATATTAATTTGGAATTCTCCATTTATCGTTTAAAAACTGGAACCTGGGCTGTGTAATATTTAATTTCAGGTGGTATCATAGAATCATTAAGGTTGGAAAAGACCTCTAAGATAATCAGGTCCAACCATCAAGCCAACACCACCATGCCTACTACGACAAGATGGAGTTGCATGGAGTTCTGCCTGGGGATGGATGAGGAGCCCATGGAGAGCTGATGGGTCAGGATTAAAGGGAGGGCAGGGACAGGTGACATGACAGTGGGAGTCTGCTACAGGTCACCTGGCCAGGACAAGAGAGCGGACGAGGCCCTCTGTATGCAGATGGGTGCAGCCTCATGTTCACAGGCCCTGGTCCTCATGAGGGACTTCATCCACCCCAATAGCTGTTGGAGGGACAACACAGCTGAGCGCAAGCAATCCAGGAGGTCCCTGGAGGGTGTTGATGATAACTTCCTCCACCAAGTGATAGAGGAGCCCACGAGGAGAGGTGCTGTGCTG
>KL269197.1:2376-41094 GCA_000699545.1 Podiceps cristatus | reverse complement strand
ATGGCATCTTGTCCCTCAGGTGTGTCCACCACACCACTCATAGGATCATAGGATCATAGGATTGTCAAGGTTGGAAAAGACCCTTAAGGTCATCGAGTCGAACCGTTAACCCATCACTGCCAAGTCAATCTATACCATGTCCTCAAGCACCGCAACTATCCGTTCTTTAAATACCTTCAGGGATGGAGACTCAACCACTTCCCTGGGCAGCCTGTTCCAATGCCTGACCACCCTTTCGGGGAAGAAGTTTTTCCTACTATCTAACCTAAACCTCCCCTGGCGAAGCTTGAGGCCATTTCCTCTTGTTCTATCACTTGTTACTACAGAGAAGAGACCGACCCCCACCTCACTACAACCTCCTTTCAGGTAGTTGTAGAGAGCAATAAGGTCTCCCAGTTTTGGTTTCGTCCACAAACATGCTGATGGTGCACTTGATCCCAGTGCCTATGTCATTGATGAAGATGTTAAAGTGTACTGGTCCCAATACGGACACCACTCGTCATTGATCTCCATCTGGACATTGAGCCATTGACCACTACCCTCTGGACGTGACCATCCAGCCAATTCCTCAGCCACCGAACAGTCCACCCATCAAATCCATATCTCTTTAACTCAGAGAGAAGGATGTTTTGGGTGACCATGTCAAAGGCCTTACAGAAGTCCAGATAGATGACATCAGTTGCTCTTCCCTTGTCCACTAATATAGTTGCTTCATCACAGAAGGCCACTAGGTTGGTCAGGCAGGACTTGCCCTTGGTGAAGCCGTGCTGAGTGTCTCATGTGCCTCCATGTGCCTTAGCATAGCTTCTATGAGGATCTGCTCCATGATCTTCCCAGGCACAGAGGTGAGGCTGACAGGTCAATAGTTCCCAGGGTCCTCCTTCCTACCCTTTTTAAAAATGGGGGCAATAATATGTTTCTGAATCCTAGATCATTATGAAAAATGATGGAACATATTTCTCAGTTTTTCTATTTTTGTTTTTAAACATCCTAGAGAAGAGTTGTGAGACAACTTTGAATTTCAAGTAAAGGAAGCACAGTCCTAGGAAATACATATGCAAATCACTCCAGGGTTGACAGGGCTAGTTACTGATAAATACTAGTGTTATTTTAATTATACTCATATCTTCAATGGAACCCATACACCTTAGGAAATGACCTAACTTTTCTCACTGCACAGCTCCACCTGGGAAATGAGAAGGCAGTGTTTTCCTATTTTGACTTGTTATTTCTGCAGCTGGTTCCTGAAAAGCTATTAATATTGTAGAATATTTTTGCTTCAGCAGATCCTTTTAATTCTCCTCACCAACCATTTTTGATTTTCTGGTTGACAGGATTACACAAATGTGCTTATGCATTACAAACAAGAGTACTTGCTTTTAGCACAGAATAGCACAAGAAGAGTGTGATGAGGCACAAAGAAAGGTTGATGAGATCTTATTGGAACAGAAATAGGAGACGCTGCATCTCCAATTGATCCCGTAGTGGAATGTTCTGTCAGGCAAAGTTCCTCCAGCAAAGAGTCTGTGGTCAGTCAAAGACACAATCAGATGTTCTCCTTAGATGGATAATACCTTATTTAATGGCAGCCTCAATGTGCTGAAGCATTGTATCTCTTTCCAAATGTCTGTGGAACATTTACACTGGTGGATAAGGGGAATGCAGCTGTAATACAACATCTTGTAGGATCTAAAGTAGGAAGATGGAAACTCATTTAGTTGGTTCAGAACTGTCTTCAACAGTGTCAGCATGTTTTTTTCCAATTGGCATGCTAGAACAGAAATGCCCCTATTAACTGTTAGCTTCTGGAGAAGAATTCCATATCTTCATGTGTATTTACAAGGGTGTTTATGTTCTTCTCCACTTGTGATCTGAGCTGCCTGATCCAATGGGATCTTAGCCCATGTTAGCCTAGCACTGAGTCCAAGCTAATATAGTTTGCTTTTCAATAGGGTTTAAACACACAGGCACAAGAATATATCATCATGTTCCAGCATCCATGTCAAGAGCGAGCTCCTGCACAAAGACAGTGACTGCATTCCTCTATGGAGGCATTTGCTAAGTAATCCAGGTTTAAGTTACAGTGCAGAAAAGGAGAAAAAGAGCAGTCTCATGGCTAGGCAGATGATTGGAAATCTTAACATTTCCATCAGATCTAAATTTGTTAAAAAGTCGTTTGTGAACCTTTAAGGACAGTGTCCCCTCTCTTGGTTTCCCCATCAGTTGATTTCTTAGAATCTTAATTAATATTTCCCCAGGATTTTTACATTCCTGAGTGTGAAACACTGAGGATTATTTTGGATCATATGGGACAAGTTGGTTTAATGGAAGTAAAAATCTTATTGTTACTACTGTTTGCATAATCCCTCAGTGAAGATTTTGAAAAGTTTTTTCTTTTGCTGATTTATGACTGATAGTTCATGGAAGGACTTTTTATATGTTCTCCTGCATTTAATAAGCAACTTCTGGCCAGGGTAGGAAAGTTACAGAAGTTCATACCACAGCCAAAATTCCCACTTTTTCCTTAACTTCCCAGCCTTTACTGCTGAATCTCTCTTCAATCTATGTATAAAAATAATGAAAATAGCATCGAAAATGTTAGTGGGATTTCTGGTAAAAATAATTTGAGTAGTGTTATACTCAGTCATAGCCATGAAGAGGAACAGTAACACCTGCCTCTGTGGATCTTGAAGTATCTGAGCAAGCAACGGCTACTTTCCCTAAAGGAACAGGAAACACAGACATGGTCTTTTCATTATAAAAGACTCTCCTAATAAATTCTGATCCTGGTGTTCTTGTTTACTCTTTTACATTGGCAACACAGACCTCTCACAAAGAAGAAGTAAAACTGGCAATTTTGCTTCTAAAATTCAACCATTCTCTGGTATAGGTAGACTTGTCCTGGTGCAGTGCCTGACAGCAGGCTGTAGTTTAGTCCAATATCCCATTGTCTGTTCCTAAGTTTTGTGAATATTTTAAATTGTAATCTTGAGTTTACTTCTACTATGTGTCTTACTTGACATGTCTCCTGTCATACACTAACAAAAAATACTTGAGTCTCTGCATGGATTCACAAGACAAAATCTTGCATAGAATCATCTAGGGAATATCGCCAAAGTCAAAAGAAGACACACTGTGATGAAGTAATGAATTCCTTCTTGCCATGGAACAGAAATTAAACAGAAATGTATAAAAGCATTAGCTAGAAATGTAGAATTGTCTCATTTTGCATTTTTTCCCAACATTTGGAAACTACAAATAATGCATTCTTCTGCAATTTAGTGCATGCTTCTACAATTAATTGAAACTGTGGGGTGCTTTTTTTTTTTTTTAATTTTTTTTTTATTTTTTTTATCAAATGCTAAAGAGAGGGCACAGTCACTTAGGGAAAAAAGTTGCTCCATATTCTTCTTCTAAACATAAAGCAAGCCACATTCCACAAAGTCTTAGATGCATCTGCGGTCTGATGACTTCCCTATACAGCTTATAAATGTGCAACAAATGTAGAAGGTGTCACTAAATGTAATATCTCTTAAAGGTATAAAGCCTCCTAGAACTTGTTTAATTTTTCCTGATCCTATAACCAGTAAGTATCCTCCACTCTATTTTCATAGGTTTAGTGATCCTGAACATTTTAGTAGTGCTGTTTCACAGGAGACAGTGCACATGTCTTTTGACATTAAATTTTAAGATGCATTTTTTATGAACTACGGTACTTCAGACCACTGGTTTAAGTTTACACAAGAAAACCTTTAATACAGTATGAACCTTCAATACATAATCTATATATCCACAGTCCTACAAGATCCAAAATAGCTCAAGAGTCAAACCTGTATGAGCCTGGGGTCAAGATTAAAAACAAATAAAGTAAATCTGGTAAATGCTTTCACATCTTGAGGTAGTTTTTTAAAAATCTACAGCCTATGGCAATAACAGTTTTACATGAAATTAAGAGACATTTCTCTTGGTGAGTATTTACCTGCAGACAGCAACAGTAATACGAACCTAAGAATGTAAGTAAAGAGATGAGAGAAGAAATAGGTTAAATGTTATTTTCACTGATATTGATTTTTTTTCCTTGATATCAGATTTTGCTATTATTTTGGGCATTGTGTTCCACAGCTGGAGATGATAACTAGACAGTGCTATCAGTTTTTCTGCTGAGAAATTACAAGCATGATTTTTTACATAAATATTTCCTCCTTTCCATGAGCTGTTGACTCTCCTACACCACTGGTAGACATTATTTAAATCAAGGAAACGTATGAAGAAAGATGTTATATATCATAGTTTATGTTATGATAACTTACTGCAAGCCACTTAATTTTTTAACACAGGAGTAAATCCATGTGAATAGAAGAAATTACTTTATTTTTCTGTGAGATTAGCCTATTGGGTTAACTGCTTAAATATTTTTAACTTTTCTTGAGGAAGTATGTCTCTTTTCATGTATATCACATTGCATGTGTGAAAACAGTCTACAGCTTTAAAGGTCAGGAATGTATTAAAAAAAAAAAAGAAAAACAAATTAAAAAATATTTTCCTTAGCCTTTCCTATTCAAAACAGCCTTATTCTTGTCTGACATGAACTAAGGTGTGCCAGAGTTTGAATAGAAGCAGCTGTATGCCCACCCTCATGTCCTCTTTCAGTAGGGAGCATTCAGAAACTTGAATACCTGGTTTTGCTCTCCAATACATTTCCTCTCATAGTTTATTTAAAGTCACTGGTTTTCTACTGTTTCATTCCATCACCTGTTTCAAATTCTCTTATTCAATCATTTTCTTTCTTCGTGTCTTCTTTCTAGAAACTCCCATCCCAACAACTCTCATCCAGCAACTGCTGCCTCTGCTGTTTTCTTCATTTTTGGGAAAAAAGATTTCATTTTGATAACAAGTTATTTTCCAGATCATAGTGACTATATTAAGCCTGTACTTTAAAGTACAATTTGCTGAGTTCTAGTTCTTACATTAAAAGTGAGTTATGCCAAACCACTTAGTATATTTATATATTAGCAATAAAAAAAAAATCCCACCTTGATAGGTCCTTTCATTAGTTTCAATATCAAAACCTCCATTTTTCTCACAGTGCATAAAATATTGATGATATTCTGTGGAATAGTAGGTACATAGTTTTTTACCTTAACTGTTGGGAAACTGAGTTACAACAGCTTGCCCAAGGTCAGTGAGAAATTGTACAAAAATCTACTAATTGCTGGTGTGGTAGGGTGAAGGCTTATTAAATTATAGTTAGTGGACAAAGAAAGACAAACAAAACAATGTCTTATAAGATTTTTTTTTTCCAGAGCAATTAAGATAAGGATCCTTTCTACTTCAATGTGTTTCTTGTAATGTGCAGTTACTTGTGCATGCCTTATGTTTCCTTCACAACTGAAATGATAGGAAAGCTCTCCAGAGCATTATGGAAACTGATGTGAACAGGAGTTATTAAGGGCTATAGCCTTTGGGAAAGGTCTGTCTTATCAGGCTGTGAAGTTTGAGTTTATTCTGACCACTCTGTGTCCACAGGCTTGTGAAGGGTTGCTGACCTCCTGTCAGGTTTTCATCTGAACTGTCAGCTTCCAAAAAGCTGTGCTTATGTCCCAATGAAAGCAGAGTTTATCAGGTTTTCTTTGCTTTCCCTCTCTAAGAGAAACAATGAATAAATCATGTCTGTTAGTATCCAGGACCTTTTTAGAAAGTAAACTTACCAGGGGGGATTTATTTGAGCTACTAGGTGCCAAATGGGCACGTGGAAAGCATTAGTACATTGTCTATAATAATCAAAGTGCCTTGGTGTTTGTCTGTTACGATGAACACCAGACATTTTGATGAAAAGTATAAGGTTGTTTATTTTATAGTGTTCTCTAATGTAACTGAGTGGGATGATGAACTCCTTCCTCACAAATGCAATGGTCTTTTTTGGCTAGTGATGCATACATTAATGTAATCATCTCCTCACATTTGTCCATAGTGGGCAGAGTTTCAAGGATTGAATTGCCCCGAAGGACCATTTAGGACCACTCCTGAAACCTGCTCCTACGAGCTTTCCACATTACCAGTTTCCAAGGTGTATGGGGGAAACCTTGGTGTGGCTGCACGGTGCCCTCACGGCTCCAGCTGCGGAACAGCCTCACAGCACTCACAGCAATCCCTGTCGTATACAGCCTCACTGCTGCTCCTGGCAGCGGTCAAAGCCCTTTACTGTAGTAGTTGTTATCCATTTCTTTTGCACTAGCATGTAAGGACAGTCACGCACCTCAGCAGCCAAGGGTAACCCATCAGAGATGCATTGGATTAAGGAAATTGGAGCTATTATCTAAAACGGCATCATGAAAAGTAACACATGAATGCAATATTTTGAATCAAAATATCTAGCTATGGTTCTGTCATAGTGAGCAATATTTTTCATACTGTTTTTAGCTCAGGACATGGCTAAGAAGACTAGAGCAGTGAGAGCATATCCATTCAATTAATGGGAAAGTGGTTTAGCAGTGGCATGAATGACAGATTTCTGGCTATTGAACAGAATGTGTGATGGAACCCCGCTTTCCTGGAGATGGCTGAACACCTGCCTGCTGATGGGAAGCAGGGAATTAATTCCTTGTTTTGCTTTGCTTGTGTGTGCAGCTTCTGTGTTGCCTATTAAACTGTCTTTACCTCAACCCATGAATTTTCTCACTTTTACTCTTCAGATTCTCTTGCCCCTCCCACCAGCAGGAGTGAGCGAGCAGCTCGGGGTGCTTAGTTGCCGGCTGGGGTTAAACCGTGACACTGAGGCTGCAGGTGGATGTCTGCTCCACCGTGGTCCTCCATGGGCTGCGGTGGGACAACGTGTGTCACCGCAGTCTTCACCAGGGGCTGCAGGAGAATCTCTGCTCTGATGCCTGGAGCACCTGCACAATAACCTGAACTGTCTTGCAGGTAGCTTAGACACATAAAGGGAAATACATGAAAGTGATACTAAATGAAAAGAAAATAAAATAGCATTATTTTGAGAGAGCTCAGAAAATTTGCTGAGGTCTCATCAAAACCAGTTCTAAGATTTCTATGAACCTCCACAGAGCAAGGATTTGGGTCTCCAAATTTGCCTTGGGCAAGGATGTGGGGCAAGGCACATGCTAAAAACACCCTGCAGACTATGATGGAGTTCCACATTGGCCAGGACAGGCTGAATTGCTAAATAGGTCTCATCTTACAGGCATGGGAAGTACTGTGTGAAACTGGTACTCTTAGATTATGGTTTAGAACATTTTCTTAAGCTAAATCTTTGGGGACAACAAGAGTAATAGTGGAGTTTTGCTTAAAGGCATACAGTGCACTGCCTTTGTCTATGACATTAATCTTTTTACTGATATTGAAGATAGGTTTTAGTCAGCTCTAGGCTACTTCTCCAACAGCAGTTGATGAGTTCTGGGCAATGATCTCAACTAAATTTCACTGTAATTAAAAACAAGAAACAGCCTGACAGAACACAAAGTCTTTTTGTAGTGTACTTGGTTTGCTCTACCCAATTCATCATCCCCATGATGATCAATGTAATCGAGGGAGGAAAAAAGCAGCAGCTTGTACTTGACACCTGACTGGAATAACCGAGAGTTTGGCAAGAAAGTTTTTCACTTGTTTTACCTCCAAATTTAGTGCCTCCTGAGTGATGTGTTTCCAAACACAAAGGCTGACTGTTGGGAATGTTTATGCTGAAATCATTAATCTTATTTCCTGTTTTTCCTTATAAATAGTTTATACCCTTTAATGGTTGGATGGCCTTCTTTAAGAAGTTCATTAATTAAACGTAACATTGTATTAGCCTCTGTATAAGGACTGATGGAATTAGAATAATGTAAATAATTTACACTTTCTTCAGAGACTGTCCTGTAGTATTTTGCTGGAGGAACTGAAGCAATTTATGACTGGCAAGACTTTCAATTTATGAGCCAACATCACTCAGAGAGATGGTGAGAATAAACAGAAATGTTTGTTTCTCTACAAGGAATTCATAGGAAATATAAGTTGAGCAGAAAGCTAGGTAATAAATTATCCATTTAGAAATTATACCAACTGTCAGTAAAAGAAAATGCTTTAAAATGTGTTAAGTGCATTCAGCATGCTGCCTAATTCAGCATACTGCTGCTCAAAACACAGTACTCACCAAGGTGGCTGGAACTGAGAAAAACATAGGCCTTGCCATAGCTATATCTTTATCAGTTGTTCCTGGAACAAAAGACAGCTAGTGCACAAAGCACAGCTATAACTAACCTTTGACTGGAGGACATGAAGTTGAGTGGTCTTTCCTTGTGATCCATGTAAGGTAAAGCCCATTCAATTAAGGCTTTAACTGATAATGATATTTCTCTATTCCTTATATCAAAATATGAAGTAACAGAATTTTCTTAACCACTTTATTATTTTCATTGATAAATAATAACAGTCCCGTTTATATATTTTCCCTCAAGTTTACTTCAGGGTTTAACTTCTGTGTTTTGAAAGTAGGAAATAATGGGCATAAAATTCACACTTATCTTTAAAATATAAGTTTTTTGGCTACTTCCAAAACCAACTTTCAAGTGTCCAAACCAGACTTGCAATTGGTGTGCTAAAGTTAAGGACAACACAACACCTTCCTGCACACAGTTTAATGTGCATGTATGCTTTAAGCTGCTCTGCTAATGCTTTGCATTACTATTTAAGTTAGCTGGTACCTCCAGTGAAGGAACGTTATTGCATGCATGTCCTTTTACATCCCTGGAACACTGTAAGTAATGAGATTAGAAATATTTCTTGGTATTCTTGTTATTAAACATAATGAATAAAGTCACACAGGCAGCTTTAATTCAGATGTTTTCCCTATTTTGAGTATTTGACTGTGAAAACATAATGTTTGTGGGTTTTTTCCTTTGCTCCTAGGTTTGATTTTGTTGGGTTTTGGTTTGGTTTGGTTTGGTTTTAATGTCGTAAGGTTGTGTTATTTCCTAAATCTCAAAAAAAAAAAAAAAAGCTGAAAATAAAGAGATTTCTTTATACGGAATCTTACTAGCATCTGTCTGGATTGGTTTGCAGCAGGACTGGCATTTGTACAGTGGTTTGTCTTGCTTGAGCTAATTGTGAAGCAGCATCAGGCAGTCATCCTCTGTGTGCTTGGCAGTAAACGGGAAATAGGAAGACGCCATCATGGACAACACTCATGTAGGGTTCAGGGAGCAGTAAATGGGCCAGGGACTCTTCTGCAGGCATTCTGGATGAAGCCGCTGTTTTGATTGAAAAGGTGTCTAGTCATATCATGTCGTGCCCTACTGTGTGTCTCCTGGGCCGTACTATGAACTCTGTGCACCTTTCCAAAGTGTCCAGCTTAGCAAGATGCTGGTCTTTAAACCACTAAATTTAGTCTGGTTTATCTTAGCTGGAGTGGTTTAGGGAGCACTCACACAATCAACCATCTACGAGTCAGAGCGGATGGCCATGCCTGGTGTGGAGGCTGTAGTAAACAGCCATGACTCAGACACAATCTCAAAAAAAAAACCCCACATCTGTTTGTAGCCTAAATTCCAAGGTGGACTGCATACACCTGAGAATTTTAGAGCTCTTATAAACCAGTTCATAAATGGAGTATTGAAAGAGAAATGAAGCGGTGTTTCCTTACCACATAAATGTCTAATTTAGATCCTGTAATCACTATAACATTTACATTAAAGATAGAAATGAGCAGTTTGCATTGCCTGTTATTCAGACATTGTCCTTGATGGAGACGATTGTCTTTATTGGTCAGAGATTGTCCTTAACGATGTCCTGTTAGGCAGGCCACCTAGTCAGGGCTCTTCTCAAGTATTTATTTGTTAATAATTCATTAAATGTCTCACTTGATGCAACTATTTATGGATATTGACAGGTGTGTCTAATGAGGAGGGACAAGGTACAAATCTACATTATTATTACTTTTTATTTAATCTATAACTTATTCAAGCTAGTAAATTATAAGCATATCGTAATGACTGACATTGCAGGGTCCCCAGACTGGATGCCTTTGAACGTTGATGTAAATCTGCAATGCCTCCACTGACCTAGGTGGAACCAAACAGATCTGTATGTACTGAAGAATTCTCCCTTTTGCCCTTTATTTTTACCATGTCTCTTGTCTGTGAGGGGCTTGCTGTCCAGTAACATCTTCGTGAAACAAGGGGGAAAATGAAGGATCGAATATGTTTTTCCTTATGTAATTTGCTTTGCCTGTGTATTTTGCCTTGTGACTGCAAAGGCATAGATAGTTAAAGAACCCAAAAGATGTGTGTGTGTGCAGGTATAAGCACAGAAAGCATAAAATAAGGAACATTTCTGAATGCCAGAAAAATTAATGATGAATCCCAAAGTGACACTAACAATGTCAGGCAAAGTTAGATCTGTTAAAAAATCCCATAAAGCACAATTTCCATTAAAACATATTGTAAGCATAATTGAAGACATTTAACAATCTAGTATAGCGAACATCCAGTCTCCTAAAAAGAATTTGTTCTACAGCTAATCACCACATGGCTGAACCATTGTTTATGGCTATTAAATAATTATTCAAGTGCACAGCTTTGGATACATAAATGTTCCATGCCTCCTGATGAAGAAGATCAGGTTAAATGTTAAATATGCACAACATAATATTCAATTCACTTACCATATTCTGCAGCGGTAATAATCACCGAGATAAATTGTTAGTTTTCTGCTTTCATTACCATCCTTTTTTTTATGCAAAGGAAAAATACTACATTATCAGGTTTCACTTCTTAACTTTATGAATGACACTTTCCTTTTTCCCAGGGACAACAGGAGACATATAAAATAACAAAAGCTGTGTCCAAGCTAATCAAAAGAATTGAATGAAGAGCTATCATTGAAATAAAGTACCGATTCTTTCTCTGATGGTCATATTTGTCCCTCAGCTCTACTTGATTGTTACTTTTGGCCTTATTAGTTTTAGTTTTTCTAAACCGCTTCAGTTAGCAAACAAGTAACATTCCTCAAAGAGTAAGATACTATTTCCTGATATCAGCATATTGTTCTCAACTAACCCAAACTGTCTGATGGGCTTCTAATTCTTCAGTGTTACTATTCAGATGTGACCCTTTGCCCTAGAACCTGACAGCTGGTGGTTGACTGAATCTCCAGGGGGGTTCAACTTAAATATGGTTTGGTTTCGTTTTCATTACTGCAAAGCAGTAGGCATTATTTTGCCAGCCAATTCACGTTTAAGACTCACTGTCAGGCATAGAAGCCTTTGTAATGCAGACAAGCCTGAGAGTTTATGTGATTTGTGTTCCTGCACTTAAATTTTAATTTAGTAACACTCAGGGTAAAGCATATTTTTGATCATTTTGGAGGAACAAGGAAGAGGAATCAGCTCACATCTGTATACATGCGTATAAAGTGTAGTTGACCTGCCTACTTAATAACTCTTGGCTTCCTCTTTTTTATGTATCCAGACACCCACATGAGCACATATCCTTTAATGTAGGAGTGGTGTGTCCAGTCAACCCAACAATGTTCTATTATGCAGATGTTGTTGAATTACTTTATTAAGTGCTCCTTACCCCTTAAGATATTGTTCTTACTAAAGACATCCTGTACAATAACTACAGTTAAAATTACAAGGTCATAGAGTTCTAAATTTGTTGCAAGCCAAGTGTCGCTATAAATGTTTTTCATTAGACTTAGAACAGAGATATAAACTTTGTGGAAACTAGAGAAACTCATAAAAATGGAAATGCAAACATTTGAACAAATTAGCATGACTTGTCTTAGAAAATCATGTAATTAGCTGTACTTCTCAGCTTCAGGCTAGCCATACTTTATTTACATAGCAACACAGTGGTTTAGCTTTTTGAAAGGCAGAGTTAAGAACAAGTTGCATCATTTATTGTCTTTTCTCCAAATCAGTCAACACTATGGTGTATTTCAAATAATTCAATATTCAGCAAATCATATTTATCTTACCATAAAAGTTGCAGTATTTTCTTTTTCTCATGCATAGCTGGCACCAAGCTTTTTTGACAAAAAAAAAAAAAAAGAAAAAAAAAAAGAGATTTTATTGATTAAAATAATTTTGTCCAAACTAGCAAGTACTTTTGAAAGTAATTTCTGTGTTACATTTGAGAATGAATGCCAGAGCAGTGATCACAGAACAGTAACATATATTTTCCTTCCTTTACAAATTAAATTTTTTTCTTCGTAATCAAAAAAGGTCTCATTGAACACAATGGAAATTCTGATTTGAAAAAGGAAGGAAAAGAAGATAAGGTCTGGAGCAAGCAACTTGTTTAAGGTGGTAACAGGCAAATAGAAGACATTGCTGAGAATTTGCTACTGGGGACTGTCACATATGGATTGCATGTGGAGGAAAGCAGGAGTGAAGAAGCTATACTCTGGCAAACGTGTCTGCCACCAGCACTGGAAACAGAGCTACTGGGACTGAAATGAAGAGCACGAGAGATTGGGAGCTCATCCCTTCGCAGCAGAAGGAATGTCCTTCCCTGAGTCATTCCTGGGCGACCTGGGGGCTTGCCCTCCTTGTCCTCCCCTCTCAGCTCTGACTGCTTGAAGAACATGAGAGGAAAAGGAGTAAGAAAGAGATGAGAGGAAGGATGACAAAGCTCCCTAAATCTTTAATCACATTTCACCAATGTTCCTTGTGTGTAGGTACAAATGAACACCCTAAAGCAAGGGTATGGAGATAATTTTTAGCAGCGGCTGAGCAGGCCTATGGCCTACTCTTAGACAACAGTATGTCTCAGGGCTAAATCCACAAAATGACCATCTGGGCCCAAGCTAAGGCAGATCTTGAACTCTTACCCACAATGATAAGCATCCTGGTCTTTGAGCTGGTAAGCTCAAGTCAGTGTGACACTTTCTGGGGAAGACTACTTATTTTGAGCAAGATGGTTTGGATCTGACTCACATGAATAATTAATTGTTCCAACTACTGGTTATAAAAATCACAGATTTCAGCTAATGCCTCAATTTTCTGTAAGCAGTAATTACCCACACATACAGAAAGCACTAATGACTTACCACCTCTCCTTTGATAACATGCTTCTTTCTTCCTCTGTTTCAAAACTGCTCCCTTCTTCCCTGTTATTTCAGTACCATAAGTTAAAATTAAAGTAGTTTTCATCTTCCACCTGTCTTGAAGGTTCCAGTTTCTATTTCAGATTTGTCTTGAAAAGTTTATTCACATTTTCCATCTATCCCGTGTTTTAATGAAAGCCAATTACCTCTTCCTATAAGCCTCAGCCTGATGAAAGAAATTATGGAGGTCCAACTCCTAAAGAGTTGCCTGGATAGTCCAGTGAAAACTCTGGAGTAAGGTCAGATTTTCTGAATGAGAATTGAAAAGTCTTATATCATGTAAACTTCCTTGGAAGTAAATCGGAAGCTACTTCTCCCACAGAACATGGCAGGAGGCATCAAATTTGGAAAAGTGGTACTAAGACTCTGCAGCACACTGAGATGACCTATTTACATCCTACTTCATCCATGTCATTTGGGAGCATAAAAAAAAAAAAAAAAAAAAAAAAAAAAGCATTACAGAAACTCTGCCTTTCTCTTGTTAGCTGCAACATAATATTAGAAATAGCCATGTATTCAGGTATCTGTAGTATGAATTGTTCTTGGATCTAATGTTTTGGAAGTTTTTTTTCCTCATGGTTAAGACTTACTCAGATTTTGGTAAACCATCTGTCAAATGAAAGAATATTGAGCTCTTTCCAAACTGCAGGGATAGTAATTCTAGCAGTAAATAACAAGAGATGAAATAATACATACTGAGCAAGGCTAGCAGAGTAATTATCAGCTTCTAATAAAGCTAAAGTAGAGGATAATAGGCATCTCATTTAAAATGAAAATTATATATTTTTTCCACCAATGAGAACAAGTTTCTGGACTATACCACCACATATGAATCTGAGCACATTTGCCCACATTCTCTTAAACATAAATCATTGCTGACAATGACACTAACAATATAGTAGGAATATCTTCAATCTGCTAAATGGGTGGAATGCAGTTTGTGCAGAGGGACTGAATGAAGCTAGGCAAGAAATATGACCATGGCAATTTTAGATAATGAAATAACAAGGAATTCAGAATATACTCAGAGAATTCCTCTTGGATCTGATATGTTACCAGTCAAACACTTTATTTTTGAAATACAGTTTTCTGAATTTATACTGTGGGCAGACAGCTGACACCGCAAAGCAAATTAACTGTTGTGTGTTACATGTTGCTGTAAATTGTCCCTAAACCTCAGGAGCTGAGCATAAAAACGTCCCCAAAACGAGGAATTACACCATTTTTCCTTCACTGAAGTTTATTTTGGATTTTTGACACAGCCTTTTCATCTGGGATTTAAATATTAAACTGTGCTGAGCACCTCATATAAAACTTTTAACTCCCGTTGAAGCCAAAGCTGTTGAGAGGAGTCCAACAGCAGAAGGAAGTGCAGGTCTGGGGCTGATTCTCATTTCACCTGTCTGGCTCTGGAAGGGCTATTTCTGAGCAGACTCATCTGCTGCTGACCTCCTGGGGAGGTGAGGACATGGCTGGGTAACACAGCACGGACCTTCGCAAGGAGCTGGAACTCGTGTCGGCTGGGGGAGTATTCAAAGGCTTGGACAAATGGGCCTCTTCTGAAAACAGTGCTAATGATGTTTTGTTTAAATACTGTTATTAAGCAGCACTGAAGAAAAAATGCTCTCTTAACTCAAATGTATAATTTCCTTCTTATCTCAGTTGTATATAATGTGTTACATAACATAGTTTTAAAAATGTCTTTTATTTCTAGAAATAAAAAACTACCTTAGGCTGTTTTCCCTCTAGCTGCTTTTTAAGATACACTAAAAGTTTCAGAAGCCTTGCTTTCTATGCTTTTTTCATTGAAATTCATACTTAACCAATAGTAATATTGTTGTGCTTTCTTTTGTATTATGGAAATTATATAGACAATCCATTTGAGATTAAAAAAAAAAAAAAAAAAAAAGAGCGTTGAAATAAATGCAGCTGGGTACATTTTCAAATATTTTCCCAATGCTGTAAAAACTGAAGATTTGTAAAACAAGATGTTAAAATGTTAATGAACTACTACAATAAATAAATTGAAAGCACCAATCCCATTATAATGGAGATTCATACACTATAGGGAGCTCTGGAAATTGGAAAATATCCATTCACACACTTGCAGTGTAATGGACATGAAACCTTAATTGAGTCCACAGAAGATCACTTCCTGCATAGCTTACTATATTGATATTTGCCTGCACAAGCTCAGCTGGCTTCTTTCAAAGTTAAGCCTAGCACAGGCTTAATTCTGAGCCACATCAAATTTGTTTCTGGTGTATCTTCATGAGTTGGTGCAAGAGCAGTGGCTCATCCCTTAAATTTAAGTGCTGGTATATATTAATTATTTTGGAATATTTTAGCTGGATTGTTTACGACTTCCAAGTGCATTCACTTGCTGAAAAATATTTCATTTCCAACACTAATGTCAAAAACCTTCTGTGACATTCAATCTTTTGAGCTAAAACTATTTTATTCACAGGCTTATATATATTAAAATTGAAAAAAAAATGATACTCTGTTTTTGTTACAGGATTTTGTTTTGAGAGGGATTCTAACTACAGAAGAGTTAATGATCAAAAAATGGCTGAAATTGAAATCTGGATGGAATGGGGATACAGGAAGTAGACTGCATGAAAATTGCTTCTTACTTGGTGGATACTTACTTACCTTCTCACCTTTTTAAGGACTACAGAAGGTATGACTAACTACAGTCAATACCTTTTGTCATAACACTAAAAATTCTGATACTGAAATGCATAATCTTTTCCCAAATTGCTGTTATTCCATCCTGAAATATTAGGATTTTGGTTTCAAATACTACTCAATTCCTATGTACAGTTTCTGTCTTTTGACACCTACACCCTTGTAATTTCAGGCTTCTACTTTATCGTTTTCCAGTCCAAATCAGCCCCAGTTGTTTTAAATTAAATTTAAGATTATATGTCTTCTCCATGACAGTCCTTTATATATCTAAAAGAATGGGTTTATCACCTTTTTTTTCCCTTTTTTCCTTTTTTTTTTTTTTAAAAAAAAAAAAATTTCTTTTTTTTCCCTTTTCTTTTGGAAAACCACTCAAATCAAGCTATTTTAGTCCTAACCTCCGTTCCCTTGATAACACTGACAGTTGCCTCATACAATTTTCCCAATTTGAATTATTTTTGTCTTCAAAATGCATGACTAAAATTTCTCATGCTATTCCTAAAGAAGTACCATCACTATGATGTATTTTTGTATCTCGAGTACAAATGCCCCAACTGATGTGTCCTGCAGTCTTTTTTTCCATGTCAAACGGATGGTCTTGTGACTGTTAATGGGCTTTTCTTTCTCCACAAATTCCACAACTGAATTCTCAATTTATAGTCCAAAGTTTTGGATTTGGATATACATAATTCTTATACTTTGAGCTGATCTGTTTTGTTCTATTTCCATGATTACTATACTTAAAGCTATCCCATTTTTTCCTGAATCGTATTATTATTAGTCTCCGTTTTTCCTGCCATGGATGTATCATTAGACCACCACCTTTGCACACTTGGTTGTTTTTACTGTAAACTTAATTGTGAAGTGGTATGGACCACTCGCAATTTTGTGCCATTACTTCTCATTCTCCATACACAGCTTAGCACAGCTGACACAAGCTGCTGCGACTTTAACTGTTTGCGTAAGAAAGAACAAAAATGTCTCATCGAAAACATACACCGCAAAGTTCTTTAGATTCCCTTAAGAAAACTTGCCATGAATACAAGGAATAACATGGAAAAACTGCAAGCTGTGCAGTATTCTCTGTGCTCATTTTTCTTGTAAACTGTTTAACATATTATGGTTTATGTTGTTAAATGGATATAGTATCATAAATATATGTAGTAAATGCAACACAGCAGACCATATGCTTAACAAACCCTAAGGTATATGCTTAATTTTATTCATGTGAGCATTCCCAGTGAAATAATTGAAATTACCTTAGTCAAGAAGTCATGCACATATGTAAGTCTTTGTAAGATCTGGATATTCTGGGATTCATCTCAGAAATCCATAGCCTCATCCAAAGGTTGTGGCCAGCTCATGTTATAATGCATTAAACTGAAAGCCTCAACACCAAACAACTTCATATAACATTCTGACACCTGTAACTTGGCTCCACAGCTAATTATAATTGACCTGTCAGTCTGAATTTCCTATTTGCCAACTTCAGTTTTTAACACCTTGTGAAATAAGCCATATATGTTCCTTTGATCATCACAAGTTAGCAGAGGAGGTTGAGAGAAAACAAAGAACATGCTTTTAATTTATATAATAGCATAACGTGATTCAGATTGGGAAATATCTTTGGGTTTCTGTTCTTAAATGAAAAACTCATATTTATTTCTCTCAGTGCATTGACATATAAAAACATTATCACAAATTAGCAAGTTCTTATACAGTCTTCAAAATGTTTCATTTTACTGTGTTGTAGGCAAAATAATAGATGAGTAACACACTGCCAGCACTCCAGAGGTGGACATGAAGCTACTAGGTATGGAAAGCTAAAAAAATATGCAGATTTTCAAATGGGATTTTAAAAAGCTGTTATGAAGTTGTGTTATACTGCCATTATACTGGCTTGACTGAGAAGAATGAAAAGAATAGTGACTCTGGTAGAGTTGTCTCTTTCTGATGATTTAGAAGAGGACAAGCATGGGATATCTAGGGATATGGATGGCGGAGAGCAGCGAACGATTTGATGAGATACGGGCAAAGCACATGTGTCTAGTTCTGCCAGAAGCAGCTCTTGCTGCGATCCAAGGGGAGACAAGTAGGACCTCAGCAAGGATGTGTGTCAGATTGGGAAGGTCATAAACTGACAGTAGGAATGAGGATAAGAAGAATAAGTGTGTCGAATTTCTGTCAAATAATTCCCAGATAGATAAAGATTGCAACAATTTCAATTCCATCTGTCACATCTTGTCATTTTTGTGTGTGTCTAGGACAAGAAAGTGTGCAGCATCATCACTGATGAAAACCTTACTGATAACATAGCTTGGGAAATTTTGAAGAACTAAAACTAAAGAGAAGCTCAAAACCACATAAAGGTTCCCAAAAGAGTTTTGCTCTCCCAAAATTCACACACTAAAATATACGTCTAAGAGGGCAGTCCAGTGTCTTCTTGCTTCATTTGAAATATTTGAATCTGAGGAACCATAGATTTCCTCAAATTCTTCACCCTAATTAAAAGCTAATTGTAGCTGATTTATTTGATATGAAGCACTTAAAAAATCATATGGATCTGAGCTTCAGAATCGGTCATTATATTATTTTTGTTCACTCCTCTTTGTAGAAAATAGCTTCTTTGGCAACTCTTCATCAAGAATGATGAATCATTGAGATGATGTTATGATGTAATGACCATTGTGATGTAGAAGTCTCACTCCCCACCCCATCCCCCGTACTACCCCACAGACCTTGTCTCAGTCCACACACTGCACATTTTTGATCTAGCTCATAGCAATCAGAACACAAGATGACCTCCCATAAACCAAGTATCCACTCCAATCTGCTAAAATCAAAATAATAGTGCCCTCAGTATAGGCCTAACTACCAGAGCTAAAATACCCCGTGATCTATCAGTGACCCACAAAGGTTCTCATACCTACCTTATCTGTCATATCTGCATCCTGGTTTGTGTGGATCAAAGTTGCATGCAGTGACTATGTAGCGGTTTTTTGCCTCCTAGCATCCAGCTTGTTCTTTTCTAGATACTCTCCAGTTTGGCAACCTCTTTGTCATAGTGCAGTGTTCCAACTGAGACTTCACCAGTGGTAAAATGAGAATAATTAGTTGATTTTATTTTTATTAGTTTATTAGTTATATTTATTTTACATAGACCATACCAAAAAGGTAGAGTCAAAAATAATACTTGCTTTTGTGAACCGGTATACTTTTCATGTCCTTATTTGTTATCCATTGTTTTTCCTTTTTGAGCTTTTTGATTTCATGCAGTTGATTCTATTTCAAAATATGACTTTTTGTTCTCATCCTTATCTTGGTCTAAAGGGTTTGTTAGCCCTGCCTGCGTGGTATCAGCTGCAAACAGCATGAATTGAACCTTTATACCATCTTCTGTCACTATAGAAAATACCAAATATAACTGAGCTCTGAAAAGTCCCCTTTGAGCCTTAAGATGCCTTCTAATGTTGGTGATAAGTACATGTTCTCAGCTATTTTTTTCTAGCCAATTACACACCTACCTGATGATGATTTCATCCTCACCATGTTTCCTTAGCATGCTTCCAAGATTCAAAGAATCACAGAATTACCATTTGAGACAGTAGTGAAAATTGTACTGAAGTCAAAGTATGTTACATTTACTACCTTTCCCTTATTCTTTAAATGACTTGTTTTCTCAAAACAAATAAACAAGAAGACTTGATTTATTCTTAAAGAACTAATGTTGGATAGTTTTTATCACTGTCTAACCTTCTAGATACTTAAAATGATTGCCTAATGATTTGTTGCAGGAATTATATTTGAGTGCTGTGAGCTATAATTTTCCAAGTCCTCCATACTCTGCCTTTCAAGGATAAATAATATATTTGTTCTTCAGTTCTTTACAATTCTTAAATATAATTGCTAGTGATTCAGATATTACATTGTCTAGTTCCTTTACTGCCTTAAGGTGAATCAGGACTTCTTTACTTGAATACCTCTATCTCATCTAAAACATATTTAACCTAGTTTTTTGGTACATTTTATTTTTTAAATTAATATATTTAAAGATCTGGTTATTGTCAATATGCTGTTTTGAAACTAAGGCAAAGGTACTTAATGTTTTCTCTTCCTCAATCACTTCTAGCTCCCCTTTTATTTTAGTAACTGATGTACACTTTTTTTTTTTTTTTTAACCCCATAATATGATACCTTTTATTTTGTATTTTTTTCCAGCTTGTAGGGATATTCAATAAAATGTAACACCAGCTTTCCATTTCTGTGGTTTCACTGGTGTAACTCCATGTATAAGACAACAAGGTTATGAATTACAGAATTGCCCCACTGTTGCCCTCAAGGATTAATCCATGATATGAAGGAATTAGTAGACTAACTACCTTTTACACTAGGAATTACACCAGGGCACTGCCTATTAATTATACCTTTTTCTTTTGTTCAGTATCTCTCCACAAGTTTTAGTGGGATTAAATCAATTTCTACAGGAATAAAATTTGGAGTCACATATCCTCCCAGTGCTATGAATCTGTTATTTATGCAAAAGAACACAGTTTGATATGCAATTACATTGGGACAACTTTCTTCTATATATTTTAAATCTAACTTCCGGACCCAGGATTTTTCTTTGTAAACATGCAGCAACATATCTACAGACTGAATGCAGCACCGTTGAAAGCAAATGTGACACCCCCTAACCTGACAACACTTCAGAGTTTGTGGAGTTGTCCAGCTTCAAAGGCAATGAAACCAAGTGGTCCATGGAAAACTCAGAGTTTTAAAGACCAGATGTTAATCCCCTAAAGGCAGATCAGAACATGACCCCATTGCTCAAGCTCCTGGCTTGAACATCATCTTTTGTTTCTTTTTCTGATCTTTTATCCTTCTGCTTTGTGCCAAGAATCCTCTCAGTAGTATCATAGTATTTCTCCTGGACCATAGGTGACACTGATGATATGTTCTTCTATAAAGAAGAAAAAAGAAACATTCAAGGACACATCTGTCAGCTTTGATCTGTGCAGCTACTGGTGGTGGCAGCTCTCCATATGAGAGTTGCATTGGGTCCATGCAGAGATGTATTGTGCGAGGACTGTAGTTCTCTCTTGTGTCCATAACTTGGCAAGGAGGGTGACCTCCTTCCCTTGATCCCGCCTATACACTCTCTTCAAAGCTCATATCAGCCTTGAATACTTTTTATCCTTGGTGTCAACTGTTTGAAAGCAACCACTCAAATGAAAAGGCCTTTTTTTTTTTTTTTTTTTTTTTTGGGGGGGGTGGTTTTTTGTTTTTTTCATTCTGTAGCCTGAGAGTATGGCTTACTTGAAAGAGTTTGCATAGATTGCTCCCTTTCTCTTTGCAGATAATAATTACACTACTGCATGAAAGTATTAAAAATCTTTTTCATAAGCTAAAAGTTTCAGTGCTTGAGTGTGAGAAGGATAACATGCAGCTGAACTGAGGCAGCTGAGTGGCATATGTGAATTCTGTAGCATCGGATGAAATTATATGGGAACGTGTTACCTTTCACATAGGTAAGAAATTCCTCCTTTAATCATATCTGACCTTCCAAAAGGCTATAACCATGTCTTGTCCGATTCAATTGACAATGGTGGAAGTCAATGTGATAAGTCAAGGTACAGCAAGCACAGTTCGTGCTGTGCAAACATTATCGATGTAGGTTGTTGTGATTTAACCCCAGCCAGCAAGCAAGCACCACACAGCTGCTCACTCACCCCGCTCCTCCCAGTGGGATGGGGGGAGAAAATCGAAAAAAAAACCTTGTGACTTGGGATAACGACAGTTTAATAGGGCAGTAAAGGAAGAAATAATAATAATGACAAAAGAATATACAAAACAGGTGATGCACAATGCAGTTCCTCAGCACCCGCTGACCAATGCCCAGCCTGTCCCCAAGCAGTGACCTCCCTGGCCAGCATCCCCCCCCTTTATATCCTAAGCAAGACATCATAAGGTATGGAATATGCCTTTGGCCAGTCCGGGTCAGCTGTCCTGGCTGTGCTCCCTCCCAGCTTCTTGTGCCCCCCCTCACTGGCAGAGCGTGGGAAGCTGAGAAGTCCTGGACTTAGTATAGGCACTACCTAGCAACAACGAAAAACATCAGTGTGTTATCATCAACATTATTGTTGATACTAAATCCAAAATACAATGCTATACCAGCTACTAAGAAGAAAATTAACTCTATCTGAGCTGAAATGAGGGCATAGGCTGAAGCGTGACCTACAAAAATGATAAAGGCATGAAAAATTCAGAATCACAAGCTCATTAAATTGAAAAGATGCAAGAAAAAATGTTTTTCTATGTGGACCTACAAAATGCACTGAAAACCACAACAATACATCTGAAGATGACTATAACGAATGTACTACTTAAGTACTAGATTTTACTCTAAGAAATGCTATAGCTTCTAATATAAATAAGTGAATAAATATATTACTGTTTTCAGTGTTGCAAAAAATACCAGTTCCAAAAATTAAAAATATTGCTTAGGTTTCTGCTGTTCTAGGAAGCTAGCCACAGACTAAGGAGTTTTTTAGCCATACGCACAGCAGTTTCTCTATTACTTAAGTCTATTTGATAAATTCTTTAGGAATTTCTCGGTTGCATGCTCTATATTCTGAGCCAGCTACCTGATGAACCAAACTCCCATGTAGATTATCTGTAGGTTGATATGGTGGAGTTCAGGGATGCCATTCAGCTTTAACACTTGCTTGAGAGAAGTTTCATGAAGTTCAGCTAAGGCAAATTAAATTCTTCCACCTGAAGTAGAATAACCTCATGCAACACTACAGTCTGGCTCCAGCTGGCTAGAAAAACCTTTTGCTGAGAATGACCTGTCCATGCAGATAACAAATTGAACATGCACCTGCACTGTGCTCTTGCAGCAAACAAGAGTAGCTGCGTAAAACACATTAGAAAACTGGCAGTCAGAAGGCGAAAGAAAGCAGTTATTGCCGTCTGTTTGGCACTTTCTCATCTGAAATACTGTGTCCAGAATATGAGATCCTATATATAATTAATAAAATATGAAATCTATTTGTACTATCAATGCGGAAACCTCTTTGCTGGGCTGAGTACCCCTTGTAGTTAATGGCTACAGCAGCACTGTCAGTTACAGCTGTCAAAAATGGCAAACAGGCAGAAAACTTCACTGTAAAGACATTTGTGTGAATATTAAAATTCTTCCTCATGAGGTATCTGAGCATAGACATTATGCTATTTACTAGTCTCAGTAAGCAACGATCTACCATTAAAAATTACATTATTGGAGAGATTGTATTTTCTGGTCCAGGAAGTGTGGAAAAAGAGTGAAAATGATGAAAACAAGATAAAGTTGTTTGGAAAAGTTTCCATAGATATGTTTTCCAGCTAAACCTGAAACTTTCTGAATCAAAAGGTGTTAATTTTTTTCAAAATTATATTTTGGACACAAAATCCTAAATTATTCTTATTTGATATTAATAGTTAAGACATCCACATTCCATAGAACTGGAAAATATGATACAAGGTTTATTGCAGAATCCCGTCATCCCACAGTGGCAGGGAAATCAGACAGAATATATCAAGGAATTTCATATATATATAAGAACTGCATCTAATTCTGCGTATCTAACACCCCAGAACATGTTGATAAACTCAACGGTATGCAGTAGACACCTATTGACTCTTCAGCTGAATCATTTGCTAAGTTTTAGTTCCATTTTGATAGATTTTAGAGCAACATATTTCAATTTTTACCAGTGAAACAATATTTCATTAAAGGTCTGCAGATTATTTTGTACTACTTGTGTAAATATTAGCATAAAATAAAAAATAAAAATACTGTAATATAACAATCTTTTCTATGTAAATTATGTACAGATTATCACATTTCATTTAGAGCTGAAGCAAATCTATATCTTAAAATTTAAAAATCCTTCAAGAAGTGAGACTTCCATCTTCTGTACCACTCTAGTAACAAGTAAGTGGCTATGCTAAAAAGCTAAGTCACCTTGAAAACAAAAACTTACAGAAGGCATTAGAAGATCAAGGAGTTCGGCATTTAGAACATGCCACTTGCTATAGAATATGGTATCTTCCAGGTGATGCTAAGTATCTCCCACCTTATTTCTGCAGAAAGAATCCAGCCTTTTCTCCATTAGTGCTCTAGTACAACTATCAGTGTTAATAGGCAATACCTGATAACAGGACAGGCTACATCAAGCTCTTAGAATTCACAGAATCACAGGATCACCAAGGTTGGAAAGGACCTGCAAGATCATCAAGTCCAACCACCAACCAACACCACCATGCCCGTTAAACCATGTCCCACAACAGTTGCACAGTGTCAGCAAATGACAATGATCCAAAAGCAGGTGGTACCTCATCCCAAGCAGGGATGATCACTGTTTTGCCATTACTTAAGAACTACAGAGGAAGGGGAATTACTGTACGAAAACCAGGCTTAATGTGGCACTAGGCTTTGCAGGGAGACAGCTAGAAGGTGAAACAGCACCAGTCTGCCGAATTACTGTAAGGGAGAACCCACTATTTTCATTTCAAGAGGAATGTGGTGGCGAGAGATGCCATTCACGCGTGCTGATAAAGAAACCTGCTTGTGCCTAATGTAATGGAAAATCTAAGAATTATTCATGCATGTGAATATGTATGCAAATCTGACCCCGGTGATACTGCCAAGGTCAGTGCATGGTGATCTGCTGAGTAAGTGCTAATCATTCAGCTTGAAATGTGGCTTTATCAGAAAAGCAATTTTGTAAAAAATCTCGTGTCATTCCCCTGTTCTTTCTCCTGTGATCTCCATGTCATGCTTGCTCATTTGTCAAGTTTACATTCAGGACTTTTCCAACTAAAACATCTCCTTGTCAATCAAATCATGTTTCTGCCTGGTGCGTTATTAATGCATCTGAGGTAACAATTTAAAATTACTCAGGCTCTTAATAGGGGAGTGACATTCTCTGTAGGACATTAACAGCTAAATCGAAGTATGGGACAATGGTTGAACTTAAAGTACTACTTAAATTTCAAAACCAAGCCCTGTGCTGAAAATGGGCCATGCTAGGCCATAATCAAGCTGAACAAGAATGGTCATTAAGTTCTTGGTACATGTAAACTGAGGTTTTATAGAAAAGCTCATACAGGAAGATCTGGAGAATGTAAGTAGAGGAAAAGATAGTTTCATAATGAAAGAAAGTGGGAGAATTGTTCCTTAATAACAGTGAAAATAAAGTTTTGTTTATTTCTTTCTTTGAGAGTTTCAGGAACTTCAGGACATTACAAGGATCATCAGATTTAATAGCCCACATTTTAGACCCATAGCAAGTATGCTGGAAAAACCAGTGGGATATGGTTAAATTACTTTTTCTCTATCAGCTGATTATAGCTGAAACCACCATCTCACCAGTTCCCTTTGTCTGGCAGGTGCACCTGCAGATTCATGGTTTAGTTGTCATTACTGTTTCCTTGGCCCACTTCAAAATCATCTTCCAGGCAGAACTGCAGAGATGAGGATAGGGTCCCCTTTGTTACATATCCTGTTCTTTCATGCAATAAATGCTTTTGCACCAATAAATGATAGGAAAGTATTTCATTTACATGTGCACTTACCCTGTAGATCTGTTAGAAAAGACTGATGTCTATATTTAGTGCCTAGTGCTGTGGTATCCAAGGATCTGCATACAGGGGTAAAGCTTGTGGAGCTGGGATGGAACTTCTTTCCAGAAAGACACAGAAAACTGGTTGATTAATGTTAATTTCAGATTTCATGCTAATTTATTCTTGATAAACCTGGGCAGTAATTCCTATGGAGCAAGTGACAAAACTGAAACCTCTTACTCAGCATGAAACCATGAAACTGCAATGTTCTGAGCTGTTTCTGTAGGCTGTAATGACTGGAAGAATTAGCAGGTAGTTTAAAAATGGAGATGGAGATGTGAGATGCTCCAGTCCTGGAATCTTTATGAGAAATGTTTACAAGTTATCTGTTTAATGAGTTCCAGACAGGACTAAAATTATTGGTGTATTAAAGCCAAAGCCTTGAATTTAATTTAGAGTCACTGAGGACTTAAGGACATGCTCCCCATCAGAGTAAAGCGTGCTGAGCACCAGGTATCTGAGCAGTGATCAACAATAACCTCAAACAAAGGTCTTTGCAAAAATCCAAAGCACTTTTTAAAGATTTTTTTTTTTTTGCCATTGCCATTATGTGGACTTACAGAAACTGTGTGAGATTAATAAGATTCCCAGCTGAACAACTACCAGAGCAAAAAGATGCTCAGCCAAGGCAACAGACATAAAATCTGATGATGATCTGTTTCTTTAATGCAAGCTATTGCTTCTATCTTTGTCTGATTTGATCTTCAGCTACTAACTTCTCCTTTTGCCTCAAGTACTTATCTACATTGCTGTGGTCTAGCATGATGAGATGTGTAAGCTGGGTGCTGGAGGTAAAGTTTACACAGCTAAAGAAAGGAAAAAGTTGAAAATGTTTGTATAACAACATTCCCTTTTTCCGCAGTTGTCAACACCCTCCTGGACAGAAACATATCCTCAGATGCCCAGTCTATCGCCTTCTCCTATTGAAAGGATGACTCTCACGCGTTCAGGGAACAGAAGCACTATGACGTGGCTTAGAAGACCAGCCATACAGCCACTCTACAAGACGCTTTCCATTTCATTGCTCACATTGTCCTTACACAGCAAGACCTGGGGAAAAAAAAAAAAAAAAAAAAGTGTATAAAATTAATAGGATAATTTGAGAAAATATGAAAATGTCTGTACAAATTCTGTGAGTAAAAGAAAGAGCTAATTTTAACTATTTATATTTTTAAAAGTACTTTTGGCTCTAAAACTAATACCTGCACAGTATTTGAACATAAACCATGCAGAACATTGAAGTCAAAATATATTTGAGCTATGTGGCAAGATAAGGCATGATACATATCACTGGCGTAAGCAATCAGAAACAGTTCTTTCTAAGAAACTATTACATTATTATTAATCTATGACACATACAGTGTTAAAGAGTAAGACAACTGTAAACTCAAGTGGTGCAGATGAATAATGTAAAATAGTTCTAAAAGATGAATGCTTAAAATAGTAAAAAAGAAATGGAAAACCTTTTTTAAGCCTCTTTGCTTTCATAAGGGTTTGCAATTGAGAAAATTATTACAACTCATTTCTGGAAAGGATTTTTTCTAACAATTTTTAAAAGGTTCTTTTAAAAACAATAGTTTTGGATTAAATGTAAAAAATAGAAAAGACAAAGTGGTGGACTTTCTGTTTTGGAAGAACTGGAAAATTACAACAAATTAATCTCCCAGAGAGCATGATGGAAGGGGGCCATACCTAGGGAGACATCAGAAAGGTACTTACCTCTTTGAAACACAGACCTACACTTATTCTGCCAGACAATTTCCCTTGTACAAGACAACATCAAAAAGCAAATGCTTTTTTAATGTGTAGCTCTGTTTTCAATTATACAGGAAAAGTGCATTTCTAAAGACCATTTATCTTGAATATGACATTGTCACCCTGTGCTCTTGGTTGCAGGGATGCAAAGAAAATATTGATTAGAAATCAATGTGAAGTTTGTTTTCCTTGGTTTAGGAACTTTAAGTCTAGATAAATAAAATGAAATGCAAGGGGAGAAAAAACCTTGTATGGCTGCAATCCATGAAACTGAGTAAGTCAGGCTTTATCAAAGAAAACTCACTTAATTAACTCCTCACCTGGTTCTCATTTAATGAGTGCAAAATCAAAACAGTTTGAGGAAGATCAGAGTTTAGATTGGAGATGAGTTGGAGTTGGCCCAGAAACCTAACAGATCTATTTTATCCCAGCTGGAATTGACTCACAACACCATAACTGTCCTTAAAAATGCTAAGGAGAAAGGACATACAGACATTGTGTCTCTATGTCACTCAGGATAATGGAAGTCTTAACAATGTGATGGTGGTGCTTATTATATACATAGGTGATTGATGTGCTCAAGAGTGTAATTACCTAGACATTTAATGGTAGTCCAGTTTGGGAACATGTACTCCAGATATTTCAGCTAATAAACTTTTGCATCTTTGAGATAATAGTCCTGATGGATTTCACGTGAGCACAGCCGTACTCTATTTACACTGTAGGATTTATTTTCTACAGTTAACTGAAAAGAATAGATGGTACAAATATTAGAAGTGCAGAAGCTTCTTAGTTACAGATGAAGTACCTCATTACGTCTCCCTAGGGACAGTCTGAGAGGAGGATACAAAATTGGCCTTGTCTAGGGAAGAAATTCCTGGCCAGAAGTACCAGTGCCCCTGGAGTCCACCAGTCCAAGAACTATTAAGAATAGGGACCAGGGCAGAAAGAAGAATAGTAAATTAAGAATATGATGGTTCAGATACCAGGTGAGAGGAAAAGACATTCAGACACTGTCAGGAGATGGAAAACCTTTGTTCTAATTCTTCCAGCCATGCTTAATTATTTATATAAAATGAAATAACTTTATTAAGACCACTTTTCTAGTTCAGAATATTCTACAATAAATTTAATCAGAGTCCTAATATCAGTAAAAATCCTTTCCAGAAAAGGACTGAATTCAAACAGAACGTCCCACATCCTGTGTTAATTCCCTAATTAGCAGGATATGGAAAAAAAGGAGTCCATACCTCCTCTGGGATGTTTGTGAATCTTCTGTTTTCTCCCCTTCTATCTAAAACCATCTGACCAAGTCAGACAGTTTACCCACATTATTTTTTTTTTTCAAGTGAGCAAGGAAGAAGTTTCCCAGATATGTCAGGAGAATGCACTCTAGGAAAGAAGATATTTTTGAGACCTTGCTCTGGCACTGGAAGAGCTGTTGTTTGAGCCTGGCTTTTTCAAAAGTTAGAGGAGCTAATAGTTACTCTGGGTGGGCTGTTTTATTTAAAAGAACTTTCTTGCATACTTTCATTAAGTTTCTGTTATAAGTCGCCGACTTTGTTCTGCACTGGAATGATAACAAATTTCAAAACCTCACAAGAAAATACTCTTTTCCCTACCTTGGCCACTGTTATAAATGAAAACAGCCCAAGAAAGGCTGAACTGAGTGTACTGATCAGCATGTGACTGGCAGTGTCCTCATCCCTGGCCTCTAGCTCTTGTGTCTTTTAACTCCTTTGTCCAGTTCCTCCACACCTGACTGTCTCATCCAGCACACTGGACCTCGACACTGACTGAAGAGCAGAAGCACGTAGGCAAAATAGGAGTTCACCCACCCCACTGTCATAGGACAAACTCTGCAAAGTTTGACACTTCGAAGAGTCGCAGTTGCAGAAGAGTGAAGATCGGTCCCTGCCTTTCCCAGCTCCTTGTCGTCTATCTGCAGGCAATACCAGGCTAACTCTGGTACCACTGCTCAGCAGTTAATGGTAATAATCACTCCAGCACCCAGAGGCCTGCCCCTCTGCCTGGGTCACACGCTGGAGCTCTCCTGGGCTCATTAGCTTGTGTGAAAGCAGTGGGGTGGAAGACGAGTGAATTCCCTTAGTGGGTAAGCACCAGGGAGTGTGGCCTTGCTTTCTCTGGCTGTAGAACAACCAGCATTGTGAGATAAATGATTATGTCTCCTTGGCTCTGCGCCTATGCGATATTAATGATGCATGCAACACAGCTATGGATTTACCAAGGTACGAGCAGAGCTAATAGCTCTTCCCCTCCCAACCACAAGCACTGTCCAGCACAACACAATTCATGTCACAAAACCAAAAGACACCAAAGCTCATCAGAGCTCTCACATCCACAGTGTTCCTAGATCCCCCCACCTTGTTTCTGATTCATTTTGACTAAAAGAATCCTTGCCCTACACATAAAATCTGTAAAACTCAAGGAAACGTAGAATTGTTTATGCAGCACTGCTTTTTCATCTTGTCCTTTCTTTTATAATTCTAAACCCGATTAGATTATAATGCAGACTCAGCCCTTCTCTGTTGGTTATTTTTAATGTAAAGATGTGTAGCTATTCTGTATTGTGCAAAGTAACACCTGAAATCATAAACTTGTTTTGTTTTCACTCTCCTTACGGGCAAAAATAGGAAAACAAATAACAAGGTCCTTAAACTTCTGGCTTGCCATATCTTGTGCACATTTTAATGAGGAATTAATTTATCACAGAAACTCTACCACAGAAGAAATAGCATTAAAACAACATCAGACCTACTCTGTCTCCAAGTTTTCCTTACAAATAAGACATTTCCCATGGCATGCATCTATATGGAGTAGCAGAGATACCCTGGTCTGACAACCATTCAGTCTCCTGGAAATGATAACAAAACGCTGTTTGCACTGCTGAGGGGCAGATGGCTTCTGTCCCTAAAAAGTTAACCTTGCCCCTTGGCTGAGTGCTGCAGATAATCCAGAACTCCTCTCACCCACAGGGTCCTCATGAAACTGGGAACTCCAAGGACAGGGAAAAGAGATTGGTTAAAGGATAGGTGTGCTCAGAAAACTTTGGAAAAAAATTTCTGAGTGAGAAACAGCATCTGTGTGCTGTGTCTGCTTGACATAACAGCAAAAATCTGAAATCGTGGAAGACTGAAATCAAATTCTATGTGTTTTAGAGGAACAATGTTGGAGAGAGTTAAGGAGGGGGCAGTCGGTTATGTAGAACATATTTAAATAGAAAAAAATAGAGTCTCTCACATGCAGGAAATCCTTCATCTTTTCTCACATCTCCTCATTCGTTGCTATCCCACAGATAAGATTTTTCTTACTTATTGCATTTTTTCCCCTGCTGTTCTTTGAGTATATAAAGGTAAGAGTGAAAGGTCAAGGCATTAAGGGGACAGTGTGCGTGCAAAGGAGAGTTAGGAGTCCTGAAAACATTGTAAAAATGGAAGCCTGAGTGACTCAAAGCTAATATACATGCAAAATATCCTTTAATTTTATGCAAAAAACCTCAGATCTATGCAAATATATGCATTTTTAATATGTGCCCTTTTGCTCAGTAGTATAACAAATGTGTAAATCATGGAACGCAGAGATTTCTCACAAGCTACCACCAGAGTGTTGAAAGCATCTGAAATGTTTGTGCTTGTTAAAGAACAGTTCAATACTAAGAAACTTTCAGGTAACCGGAAAGTGTTCTCTCAGTGGAGTCTTTGTCTTCTACTCATCTTCGTCTCTCTTTTTTTTCCCTTTATGCCTCTCCTCTTTCAAATCCCTCTTTAATATATATTTTTCCACCACACTTTCAGGGATGATCCACTATAAATTGAATGTCTACCATGCACTCTATATTTAACACCTTGTTGAAGCCAGGCCTTTTCTCGTTCTACAGGAAATTTGTGTGCTTGTATTATATCACCTAATATAAACCAAGTATCTCTCTTGGGGAACGTATGTTTTGCTCCCTCTGTTGTGCAGAGCTAAACACACAACCAACACTCAATAAATAACACATTTTTCCCTTCCATCTTTTAAGGTTTGCCAATAGCAATTTACAGCCAACTCCCTCAAGAAGCCTTAAAGTGACATAACAAATGAAAGTCCCATTTAAACAATGCATTTGAACAATACCTTGCTTTGCAGTTCACATTTCTTTAAGATAATAAATGGTAGATTTCTGAAGGGGATGGGTTGTAATCCATACATATATAAAACCAGGACACTTTCAACTTATGTTTTCCTTGGCAAAGAATGCTGTTTATTTTCACAATTCTTTATAGGCACATTTCCATATTTCACAGGGGAGGAAAAGGACAGATCTACTATTGCATAAGAGCTTTCAGCAGAGGGAATTAATCTCTTAAATGTGTTACTACTACAGTTGGATAAGGAATTTCTTTGCTGAGCCAAGTATTTTCCTTATTTTTCATGTTTCAAACTCTCTGGGATATGATGTGATTTCCTTTAAAGTATTTATGTGTAATTGTCCGAATGAATTGCAATCCAGTCTTATTCATTCTTTATTGTACATGCCTCGGCCATTTTGCTTCAAGAAACACACCAAAAATCCAACATGTGTTTTTTTATTATAGGAATGGGAAAAGAAGAACAAAAATACTGTCTGTGTGAGAGAGCCAAGGTAAGCATACTTTTTGATTTTTCATTGTGAAAAGTTACTTAAACCATGTCATTTCAAGGAATGATTTTGTAGCACAGTGGATAAACCAGTGATTCAGCACAACAGAGAGGCCAGCCTCAGGCAGAGGGAAGGACGGGTGGAAAGAGAGGACCAGCTTGAACCTCTGATGGGGGAGGAATGAGATACTGAGGGAAGAAGTCGTACCAACATCTACAATGTGGAATCACTGCGTTCATTAGTCTGTCTGTTCCTCGCTTCGGAGTTCAGTATCAGACATTAGACTTGATTGCCTGGTCACCTGAGTACAGAAGCTCGTCTGGGAAAAGAGCTGCTGGGAACTGCTCTGTGTTGTCATTTCCTATATCTTATGTCAAAAAATAATATCTCGGACAGCTGCCAACAATACAGATCAAAGCAATTTATTTTCTACTTACCATCAGTCATGAAATAGAGTGGGTTTTTTTTCTTTTCTTTACATGGCTTAACTTCTTTGGTCTTTGGAGAATACATCCTTCTAGTTGCTTTTAGGCTAATCTAAAGAAGGAACGTTAAGATGGTGTTTTCTTTCTTCTTTTCATCTCAGAATAGGTAATGCCTACTTTTCTAGATGTACAAATCTAGTAAAAAATGGAGGTAAATTTACCAGTAATTTTGACACAAAAAGCAAAGAAAGATCACTTTTTTCCTGGCTAATGCATTTCTGTTATTCAGCCAGCTCTGCTTGATTATACAGAAGACACATCAGTTGTTATTCACACACCAGCTACCTCCTTACTGTCAAGGTATTTCAGTGAATTATAACTTTACTTCAGTCAATCAACAACAGGGTGCATTAAAATCTTTGGATGAATAATGTGGATTAGCACCTCTAGTTCCTAAAGTTTATACAATATATTCAAAGTACTAAAACTAGAATCTGGCCTCTTTATCTCCGTACCAGGTAACTGTTCTGTGATGGTTAGGTTCCTAACTAGGGCTGTTTTGGGGAAGGTAGTGGGAGGGATGTGTTTGGTGCAGATCTGGATTCATTGGAGAGGCTGAATGGGTCTGCAGTCCCACCACCTCTGAAAAAGAGCACTGACAAATGCATCAGTGCATCAATAGCAAATGAAGAAGTCAAAACCACACCACAGCCCCCTGATGGAGAACAGGAAAGGATGGTGGAATACACCAGAGGTTTGTGTCAGGAGGTGAGGCATCTGCACACCTGCCTGTGGGAAGACTGCCAGGAAATAGTGCAGGAAAGGAAGGATATATCCATTTTTTTCTTTTCTTTTCTTCTTTTTTTTTTTTTTTTTCAAAGTATATTTGATGTGCTAACAATCTCAGCTATCATTGTATTTAATGACTATATGTAGAAAATTCATCATATTCACATACTCAAAAAAGGTTTTCACATATTCAACAAAGAATCAGACTAGAAAACCCCCAGCAAGTTAAAGACAATAATAATCGAAACCCAAAGGTTGAGAAGTAACCAGACCTCCCTGAAAATGGCCAAAGATAAAAACAGAGCACTTTGAAGTAGCCTTGGGTTAGCTGCTAACTAATTGAAAGGTTCCTCTGAGTAAGGTACTTCCATTTGCAAAAATGAGAATCAGGCTGCCCAGCAGACACTGAAGTACATATAGAGCAGAGAAAAACCATGGCCGGTTTGGATTTACCAGGAAACAGGTCCAGGTGTGGAGTGTAATTGTCCTCTCTGTAGATCCAGCAAGTCAGTTCAAAGAAACAATAATCTAACCCAGCATTAGTAGAAGCATAAACACTTTAAATACCATGCTCGTCAGTGGGAAGAGATGGCTGCTGTGTTCCTTTCTACAATACTGTTGGTAGCATCTGAGATGATATGATTCGGAGCCATTCAACAAGACGAAATTTCAACAGAACAGTACCAGTCACCACTTCTGTGTGCTCTGAAGAAGAGTTTTCTGTCAATTTAACTTGTTGACTCTGGTGTAAAAAGAAAATGCTTTTCATTTCTTGTTTTGCAGACTTAAAACAAATGAAGACTAAGTTATAGCCATCTGTTTATTTCAGGGCAAACTTGATGCATCTAAAATTTAAATAACAAAATCCCTGTTAGGTATACCAAAAGTAACAAATTAATTTTGTAGCATAGAATCATAGAATCATAAAAAGGTCTGGGTTGGAAGGGACCCCAAGGATCATAGAGTTCCAACCCCCCTGCCATAGGCAGGGACACCAACCTCCAGGCCTGGACCTACACGAGGGTGGCCAGGGCCCCCTTCAACCCGCATGCCTAAGCAAAAAAAAAAAAAAAAAAAAGGCATATTTGAGAGAAATTTTCACAGAAGATCATCTTAACAAAATAAAGGTTTCATTGATAACTTTAAAAATACCAAAAAACAACAAAAAACCCCCATTGTTGCATACCCTACCAATTCCTTAATTCTTTCGTTACAGAAGAAGACAACATGTGCATAGACTATGACACATCCATCTTGCTACCAAACAGCAAAGATCAATAACTTCCACTAAATAGGAGACAGAACTGTGTGATACTCACAAAATCATAATAGTACTGTACTAATTTTGTCTTGGAAATTCATAGTTAAGCAGCTGGCCCTTGTCCTAAGTTGAAAGCAACCTCAGAGGTAGGTACAGACATCTACACCCGAGTGAACCATCTGGCAATGCAGACAAGAGGAACTTGCAGGACACAAGTCATCCTTTTAGATACTTCCTTTCAACTGGAATTAAACAGTCCTTAGAATTGCCCGTCTCTCTTTCCTTGGACTACAAAGCGCTACCAGGATGCTAACTCCAATGCAGATGGCACCTGAATAAAGTCCCTAGTTCTTGGTGTTTTTTCTCAAAGTTTTAATTCTTAGTGTATCATCCATCGTTTTGAAGATATTTACCAAATAGCAGTTAGGAACATAGGACCAGCACACACACTATGCTGCTCTAGTCAGCTAGCAATGTCACTGTACCCATTTCTTAACTTCATTTTATGTTTCTGCCTTGTCAATGTGCCTTTTGCCACATTTTTCTTCTTTTGTGAAGAACAAGTGAAATAGCATCACCTTCTGGTGCCACAGTGAGTGCTGAAGAATTGCAGATCACTCCATTAGTCTTGTACTGTCTTTTTCCATCTCCTACATGTCACCGTCTCTGGGCCCTGATTCCTGGATAACTCCTTTATATCTTGTGAGATTTTCTGACATTCCTTTCTTTTTGTAGTACACTAGAACTGAAGGTCAAAATTTAATTCTATTTCCAAGAACTGGCATTTTGGATCTTCTTGTTCGGGATGTGCCTGAAGATTTTTTCAGAGATCATCATCCTCTTCACCCCATTAAGTTTTATATTCCGCATAAGGACTGAATTGTTGCTGTCAGCTGTATCTCTAGTTCTCCCACTCAGGTGCCTGTTTTCTCTTCTCTGTTTTCTGGCCTCCATTCTTCCAGAAGCTTGAAAAAATTATTTGAGTATTCCATAAGGAGTTGAAAACTACAAATGAAAAACAACCCAAGAATGTGAGGTTTGTACATCATTGTTTTAGGCCAGTCTTGTGACTTTTTAATAGTCTGACTCACAATTTTTGCATACTTACAGATGGGGAATACCATAACCCTCTGTCAGGGAGTCACAGAGAGAGGCTTGAACCTCTCTATCCAAGCTTCATGGCGTAGTCAATGTGTAAGCAACACAAATGTCTATATCCTCTGATCTAGGGGTAATAAATTCACAAGAGATTTAACTACTTTCTTTAGAAAATAACAGAGACTAATATAAGTAATACAGGCACAGGCAAAATGCAAGATGTATAGAAAAAAAGAGACGGATTTCTTTTGTGCCTTTTGGCCCATGTGACTTTTCAGGATAGTTGCCTACATGGCCTTAATGTGATATTAATGTAATGTTTTGCATACAAAATACATAAACCACAACTTTACATTTCTGTAGATTCAGAGTTGGAATTCAGCTGGCATACACAATTCTGTGTATTATATCATTAAACCTAATCAAGAAAACGCTGCCTATCTTTCAAAAATTCAAACCGCATTTCTATTTAAGTAGAAAACCTACTATATATTTATCTAGTGATTTGCTGAGCTGAAATTAAGCAGGCCGATGACTTGTGTAATAAAAAGAGGATTGAAGTAATAAGTTCTTTAAGGTCAAATCCACTTGCCATTATCTGAATATCTACAGCATTAAATTGTGTAGTTCTAACAGAAGCAATGTTTTAATGCACTCATCTGAGAAGTTTCAAGATGAAAACAAGGGAGACTGACAGGCTAATGCTTTCCTTAGAATGGCTTTCCAGTCTAAATATCTGATTTTTTATTTTTTGCAATTCCTGAACTGCTTATCTCTTTCATTGTAAATCCCTACCAGATTTTGTGGATATCCCAGTTCAAAATGTGTTTCAGTGTATAGCTTCTCCAGGATAGTTGAGTATGTTTTATTTGATCTAAGACTCAACAACTTTCCCTAGTTTATATTATCCAGTTAGCTCACAATTACAAAGGTGAACTGTGTTGATCTTAAATGGAATTTTTAAACACGTAGCGACATTGTCATTCTTTAGCACTTCCTCATGACATTCAGTTGTTCTTTTGTGTCAAGAATATCAAATTGCTCAAATCCAGGCATCGCATATACTTCTCAATGAGTACAATATCTCGCAGAGTTTTGTGAGACATTTCCAAATAGCCTGCAGTACCAGAAAAGCACTGCTTTGTGCAGAAACAATAGCTTGTGAAATGTGATTACATATGATAACACCTTATGGCAGACATTATATAGTTTTGCTATTATCTCCCAGGAACAAGGAAAATAATTTTCATCACAGATGTCCATCCAAGAGAACGTGTATTATGTTTATTTTGTCATATAGTCTTTTATGTTCCAGTGAAATATTTTTAGGACGAGGCTCTACAATTTGAATCAATATTTCTTTATGTCTCAAGGGCCCTGCTTTGCTCCTCTATTGTCACTTTGTTTTATGGATATTAACCTCCCACATGCAGACTATTCATATTTCAATGCATAATGTAAAACCTTGTGTATCAAACTGGGACAGAACAGTAAAAGTAAACATTTTACATATACTTGAAGTAAATAAATGTCTCCCCTGTCAGAACTTACAATGTTTTCATCATTCTTGTTGTAAACACTGCAGAGCAAATATGAACAGATTAAGACAGGACTGTGATATAGCAATTACCACTCTACAAACTCAGTAGCTATTAATTTTTTAGTAAAATAGTATGAAAAACAGTTTCATGGAGCACCATGCTTAACATGCACCAATTGAGTTAAGAGTAGGAAACTGCAAATGCACAAGTTACTGCTGTTTCAAGTTGCACACAGCACTCAGGTAGGGAAGGCTTGGAGGGTGGCACATGCTCTTCCCCTAAAAGGGCTGACGAAAGAGCAAACATGGAAAGGAACGCTGTCAAGGCAACACGTCTCCCTCCCACATCTACAAACATGAACAAATCTGACTGAGCCCAGTAAAGAAGATGATAAAGAAGGCAGAGCTGTTGGGAGGGAACATGCTCAGATAACTCTACCAAACCAACTTTTTCACAGAAACTGCTTCTTCAGATCCCTATGGGCAGAA
The DNA here is from genome assembly GCA_000699545.1 of Podiceps cristatus. Lineage (NCBI taxonomy): Eukaryota > Metazoa > Chordata > Aves > Podicipediformes > Podicipedidae > Podiceps > Podiceps cristatus. Next base: position 3,640 of record KL269197.1, on the reverse strand, counting down.
GAACAAGTCATAAAAATCCCCAGGAAAGAACTTAAAGCAGCTCTGCTTAAGGACTGCAGCTCTGCCTCCCCCAATGAACATTAGTTCTAGTTGTCACACCAGGTGGATAACGGTGCTGAGAAGTACACAGAAAGCTCCAAATTACAGATCTGCTCATTTCTGTCCTTGGAATACATCCTGAACAAATAATGCCAGTTACTTTCTTTTTCTCTTGGGAATTATCACAAAACCTTTCTAGTGCTGAAACTTGAGTAATACCACTGCAAGATTACACATAAAATTAAATCCATCTAATAGCGTTGGATTGGGTTTTCTCCTTTGATCTCTCTCCAAAGTTATGTTCTCTCAGGAAGAGTTTTTAAAGGCTTTGTTCTTTCTCAGAAACTAAGCATCCTTTGCATATCTAAACTATGTCATTTATTTCTTCTGGGGAGATTGTGCAGATTTGATTATACAGATAAATAATTAAGTAGATTTAAGTGAAAAGCCAAAATAAGAGGAAAGTCAAACATGGACAAGCTGACTCTGTCTTTATGGTTTATACTGAATAAAAAGAGTAATGTGAAAGGTATATATTGCCTGTCAAGAGCAGCAGAGAATTCGTTCTTTCTATCCAGTTGTTGCAGTAGAAAGTGACTATTTTTCTACCACAATACCAATTACTCTGAAAATTAAGGATGGAGTGGAAAATAAATACCTTCTTCTGACAGATTAATGAGGATTTTCCATTGATCCTATCCAGAGAAAAATGTATTATACTGCCAGAATTGTTTAAAATGTCTGTGGCAAGAATGGTCAAGGATTATAAAGAATGCACTTCAATAAAACTAAATATTAAGAAGATAGTGTGATACAGATTTCTGTAAGATTGTGGAATGCAATTCACAAGTAATACAACTTTTTTGTGATCATTTATATTTGGTTTTAATCTGAAACTGCAGACTTCAGAATTAGAGTTTAAGGTCTAGGCAATCACCTTGGAAGATAGAGGTTCCTCCTCAACCCAAGGGATATCAAGCACAGAGGTCTACCCAGGAGCCAGGCTTCCCTAGCCATTACATTATTGCCTTGATGGAAGGAGTGTGTGGGGGTGGGAGAGGGGAACAAGTTCAGGCCTTCTGCCAAAACCAGGTAATCTGTCAAGTCAAGACTAAAAGATAAGGAGGTGAGCAAGCACAGAGAGTGAGGCTGCAGCAGCCCAGCAATGAGGACACTTGGCTATGAGCAAGGAGATCAGTGCTCTTCCTGAGGCACTGCTGTTTTA